>CACRXP010000220.1:321389-332358 GCA_902702965.1 Spirometra erinaceieuropaei
AAAATTTCGTACAGTTTTGCAGTGCAAACATTTACCTCCGAACAAAGGAAGAAATCAGTCCAGTCGTAGGAATTAAGGTGTGTTAATAATTCGGTTGAGCGAGTTGATCGGAAATCGCGAAAAAAGTTATACTTTGGGGACAACTTCTTGTCAGCCTCGAATTCCAACGTTGAAACAACTATGTCATGGTCTGAGCCCCCGAGTGAGCCAAGAGATGACGAAGACGAAGGTATGCAGCCTCTACAGAAAAGCAGGTCAAGTATGCTTGTTCCTCGGTGGGAGAATCGACAACCTGACTCCACATTCCAACATCCACAGCCGCAAGAAAGTCGAACTATCTGGGGCCTGAAGGCGGAGACCAGCGGACTTCGGGGAGATTAAAGTCACCCGCAACCAATTGATACTTAAAGCTTAAGTTGGTCGCAGCATGAAATGCCTGTGAGAGTAAACGATCAAAATTGTCGTTGGCGTTGGGAGGGCGATAGACGCAGACAACGAGTAAGGAGAACCTATTTTTAGTGCAATCTGGATTCTGCAGCTGCCTTCTACTGCTGAAAAGTGCGGGAGGTCCAACGGCAAAAATGTAAGTGTTTTCTTAACGTAGACGCAGCTGCCCCCACCACGGCTATCTTGGCGATCATTTCGAATGCAATTGTAGCCCAGAAGTGAGAGTTCGGAGTCAGCTACTGAGGCTGATGCCCACGTCTCAGTTACTAAAACAATATCAGGACAATGGACGAACACCTGAGTCTGAAGCAAAGGCATCTTATTAAGCAAGGATCTGGCATTTAAAACAAAAAGGTTGAAGGGAAAGGCTGTTAGTTTTTGAGGGCGGTGGGCTACGTCGTCCAGTTCTGGGCTGCCCACGGATCAAACGTTCCGGATGCAACCATCCGGGTCTGCGAAATATTTTGTGGCATCAAAAAGTTCTGACGTGGATTAAAAGGGGTAGGACTTGGGGGAGGGAATGACGGGCAGGTAAACTGGTAACCATTGTTGGCTAACTTATTTCCAGCTGGAAATCTGCTGGGCAGATACTGCAACACATTCCCGCCAGAACGAATCTGAGGATTGGATGAGTTAACTGATCCAGTATGGACATTAGCATGACGAATACATTGGAAAAACGGCCGTGCTGGAAACAAGTTTGCGGGTGGGGGACGCATTGTTTCCACTGGAACAAGAGGTCTATTTAACGGTGGAAAAATCGGCATATTCGGCCTAACTGCCTTGATATGAGGGCTGGGGGGCAGTTGGGAACACGGTACGTTTGGAGTTGGGGTATTTGAGGCACTGTTCGCCGATTGTGGAAGAAAACATTTTATAATGGTGCTGGATTTATCGGGTGTCCGAGTGGCTGAGGCAGCAATTGGATTTGCCTTTGACTTAGACACATGCTTAGGCTTACTAGGGGTTTCTGGGGCATGCGAGAAGCTAAATAAAACTAACAGTATTCGATACCATGCCTAGCGTAGATGTTATAAAAGCACATTCTAAAATTGCTAATTTTAATTTTTCAGAGACTAAACCCGCTCGTTCTACGTGCTCTGGAGTCTACCAGGGCACAGTGCTCCAAAAGATTAAGATACACATGGATCCTTAATAACTTTAGACACATTTATTTCGTGACCGTCAATATTTAGTTGAAGTAGGTGGTCGTCGCCAACCACCATGACTGAGCATTTATGCGAAGAGAGAAGGGCGTCATGTGCGGCACCAATGGGCAAAGGCCTGTAGGTTGCTTGTTAGGAGCTCGAGCTCGATGCCACGATCCGCTGGCTTCTAGGTCATCGACGTACATTAAGGGCATACCATTCTGAAATAAATCTAGTACATTGTTAACAAAAAGGCAAGATAAAAGCGGACCAAGTATACTACCCTGAATGACTTTACTCCTCACACACATATGGGGTCGGAGATAGCATTGGAAATTGTGACTCGTTGTGTGCGAGCGCCCAGGATAGAGGACATAAAATTCAGAGATTAGCCACCTATTGCGAAAGAGGAAAGTGTCAAGAGAAGAAGATCATAGTCAACATGGTCAAAAGCCTTAATGAGATCGAAATTTACTGTGTAGGCTGCAAAACAATTTTCCCTAGACTGGAAAACATGACCAAAGAAAAAGAGCCGGCAGATGTCGCAAAACCGAGCTTTGAGGAATTCATGCTGTGCACCGCTCTGTAGGCTAGTCTCTGTTAAGTGACATATCGTCTTATCTTTGATGACTGTCTCTAAGATTTTCGAAATTGTGGGTAGCGTTCATTGGTCGAAACTAATTAAATGCCGAAGTTTGGCCATGCTTCGTAATGAACAAATTTTGCGATCCTTTCCACAAAGTGGGATATGTTTCACTCAAAAGAACGCGATTAATTTTATTGAAGGAGAGGGGTGGGTAAATCGCATTTGCATTCGCTTTTGTGCCAGAGGTTATAAAGGATTTGGGCGTATCATACTCCAAGAGTCTTAATCTCTCGGAGCACTGTGCCTTTATAGTCTCCAAAGCACGTAGAACGACCGGGCTTATCCTCCGAAATGTTAACACTAGGGACATTAGAATGCGCCTTTTCAACATGTACGTCAGACCTGGTCTGGAATACTGTTCGTTTTCATTTAGCCTCATGCGTGCTATTGAGCGGAAGAAAATAGAATCCGTTCAACACTTTTTTACCTAGAGAATTTTAACCCCGGAACACCGACATTTGTCTTACCAAGAACGTTGCCGGCTTACAGGCCTCGATCCTTTATGGTTCCGTAGATTACAAAAGGGACTATTTTTGCTATTTAAACTCTTATATAATCACACATTTAACCCGCTCACCTCTTTAAGACATCATATCCACCCACGACGTAACAGTCACCGTGAGGTCTTCTTATTTCTGCCTCTGGCACGTACTGTTAAATATCGTCGGTTCTTTTCTGTAAATGCAATTGCTATTTGGAATAAAATACCCATGAGTGCGAAAACTCTGCAAAATTATCCTTTATTTAAGAGAACTATTACTCGATTTTTGCATTCAGAAAAGCTCCCACAAATTTTGGGTGCTGAATCTACTGATCGACTGTACCGTAGCGATGGTGTTTGTAGTCTCTGAACACTATGGCCGGTCTCACCAGCTGTTCCTCAAGGCCTCTACTTTTACTATCCCCAACTTCATGAAAGGAATTTGACGTCCAATGATCTCCGATACCGTGCAACCTCCACACTTCTTGACGGTCGACATTCTCCCACCGCCGGCAGTTTTTTCTCCTGAGCCCTCCAAACCACAAAAACCAACATCAACTATATTTTTATCCCTTACGATCAGGAGTTTTTTTCACTGCTGGTCGGATTTATGTTTAATCGCTTCCCTTGGCAATGCCTGTAAACTGGCATTAAATAAAAGTTTATTTATTTATTTTATTTATTTATTTAGAATGCTTACTGCAATACCATCGGTTCCAGGGCTATGAGATAAACGAAAACGGAAAATCGCAACAGTGACGTCCCACAGAGTGAAAGTTATGGATTTGAAAACTGCCGCAGTCTATTACTGGATGGTCGCCAGCGGAGCAGTCGAGATTTTATAGACATTTTGGACTTCAAAGGATTGAAACTACCATCAGTCACCTGGGCATACGCTATCGGAGGATTGGATGCTGCGGTTTTCTATGTGTTCGTACATTCCAGAGGAATATTTCGAAGCATTTAACGGTTTTCTGTGAATCGGACCACATTTGCTAGCTGTTTATCTCAGAAACACCTTAGTCCACTCGAAAATGTCACAAGTCGAATGCACAAAGGAAAATCACTGTGAAGTTAGAATTATCAAATAATAATGATAATCTTTATTCAATTACAGTGGGGGTCATTCCAATGCAAGTAAGAATAACTTTGACACTAATTTTCGAAATTGAGAATAGGTATACAGAATTTATACAATACTAAATGCACAGCTATTTAATAAGTAATAGGTTACGAAGAATTTTCAGATGGCAGTGAAAAAACTCCTAACATAAACAAATTGAGTATTATTGGATTAGCCCTATAGGAGGAAAAAACGTTCGCTCATTAATATATAAATAACAGGAAGGACCGGCCTGTATATGGCATTGTATAACGGTTTTCATAAAGGGGTAGTAGGCGGGTCAGGTAGGACTGGACTGCATGTGGTCTTGAGTAAAAGGTTCAAAACGGGTATCATCAATGCAGAATTCATATGCCTGATGTGGCCATTCATGACAAAGTGACGAATAGAAAACCAGTCTCGAGGCGATAGGAACCCAGATCCGATCGGTTACATTCATCAGAGCCCAGCCGAGGAGGGGGCAACCGAGAGGTGACCAGACTACTAGTGTATGGCAAACACAGAAGGTTCCGCCAAGAGCGTCGATAGAGCGCATTCTGTGAGGGCACGATGCATGAACTGAACAATTTGAAAAATTACCATTACTGGTGAGGGGTCTAAGGAAACGAGACTACTCACAAAAGAAGGAAACGTTAACAGTTACGGAAAATTAATGGCGGCATACTAAATTCCCGGTGGCCCTTTCTCAGTGTCATAGAAAAGTTGTCTGAGAAAGATAAGGAAAACAAAAGTTTAGTCGAGTCACTCTTCAGACAAAGGCGTGTCCTTCTCTTAAAAGTGCGTAGATTATCTGAAGATCTTGTATTTATTGGAAGGTTTTTCCAGAGGAAGGTATGCCTGGAAGCGAAAAAAGAGGGCGTTTAGAGGTGGAGGAAGGTGGTGTAGGTATAACCAGGAAAGAGTTGCGAAGATTGTATGGGCGACTACTAGGGGTAAGTGCTGAAATCCGAGGAGGATTTTAACTATTATTAATGCGAAAGAGGAGATATAAGCCTGTTTCTAGTCATCGAACCCATAAAAATTTTAGATGAATTAGCTGGCATCTATCTGAATATGAGATATTTGGACGTTTCATGTCTATACGTTTTCTAGTTAGACACAACCGTACCGGTGGTTACTGTTTTGCAGGCAGTTGCGTTAATGGACTGGCTAAAGGAAAAGGCAAATTAACGAATAAATCATTAGAACGGACTTTTGAGTAATAGTACTAGTTGATTTTTTGATGTTAATATGATCAAGCTTATAGACATTCGACTGAGAAACCGTCGATCTGTATGAGTGGTAATGCTAAGTTTTCTGTTCCGTCGGTATAAGATCACAATAAGGAAAAAACCTAACTCCTTCAAATGGTGAGAAATGTGATCTCGATGATCGAATGTCGAATCCGATTCGAATGGCAAAATAGGTTAATCAGAGTAGACGGATTTTGATAAGCACCGACAGGCCTTTTGTTTCCACTCTTTCAAAGTTGATGGCACACAAGTACAGCAACCTGACAGAAACATATTTAAAGAAGGAAAAGAAAATCACATTTCGCTTCTGACTGACACATTCCCGACTGGCAACTAAATAAATGAGGACCACAAACTCCACGTTCACTGGAAGGTGTACCGGAGATATCGCGCCCGAGCACCCTTCCCAAACTCCATGCTACAGACCACAGCGCGACCCAGCGCCACTAAAGCAAACACGGCGCAGGTACTCAGATCGCTTGATATGACACTAGCAAAGTAGCCCAAAGGACCACCAAAAATAGTCATAGGTCAATGTGCGGGTTGTGCATGCGGTGTATTGTGACGATTAAGTCTTACTTTCCTTCAACGCTTGCTTCTGTTTAGAGTTTGCATAAGTTTTTGCTATTTAATGAATATATTAATAGCAATTCTCTCGCGTCCATTAGCACGTTCATTTATCGAAATATGCATTAAGCACAAAACACGGACAATTGATTTATAGTCAATTTATCCTTTGGGACATTATAAGTACTATGAGTCACTAAAGCAGCCATTAACCGTCCAGAGTACGTTTGGCAGTACATACACCACTGTACTCCGCTAAAGCTGTAGGGCGCTCTTCGGGGGCGATAAGTGCAACCCAGCTTTGCAACGAAAGACTTCGAGCATGAGACTTCTCCAGGCCCAAGGACACTGGAAATTAAACCGATGGAAATATTAATTTATGTCATTTCCACCCAATTTATATTTACAAATGCAAACATCTACCATCTACGGAAAGACCGCAACCAATCTTCATCCCAAAAATGCGTCGGTAACAAGACCAAAAAAATTATTAACAAAAGCAGCTGGTGTTCATAACCTATAGTTCTTGTAATGCTAGAAAAAGCGCTATTCACCAGTTATATACCAACATTGGGGCAAGGTTTGTCGTGGAAAATGCGTTCAACTGCAAAGTTGCGGCCATATTCGTTCAGCTGCGCCCTGCTATTTAAACGATCGCCCCCTCAGACAGGCGCATAACGATAAGTTATGCCACCATACAGCGCCCAGAAAAAATAATGCATACCAAGTGAGCAATGTTCATCTTACCCTCCCATGTCTTTTGCCTTACTCCATCCTAAGTGTTTACGCATGCTCAATTACTGGCGTAGGTTTGCAGTTAAATTATAAAATGAGGGGGCAATATAAACAAATACATAAAATAAGTAAATAATTTTTATTAAAGACCCATCGGTGTCCCATCAAAGCAAGCAAAAATGAATTTGCATATGAATTTTGGATGAGGTAGGTAGAATCTGTACAAAATGTAATTTACAGTTTGTCATTTAGTAGTGTAGCGGCAAAACAGTGAGAATAAGTGCCCTGTGCGCTACAATCGTCAAGTCTAATCCCAAGTCGTAAGGAGAGGACGGAAGGAACCAGAATGGAGGCTTTATTGTGCGCAGAACCCGGAGTTTTCCTCTCAGGCAGCAGTGGCCACTGGCAAAGCCAGGGCTGATATTGACTGCGTCCAGTCATGCCTGGGAGTCCCTGAGATAGTGGTGGCAGCCGCTTTTGTAGACTCGTGGGCCAAGCTCAAGTGGTGGCCAGTCAGTGTGTGTTTAACTTGTTGAGGGGTGGTGTCCCAGTGGCTTAGGTTGTGGTTGCAGTGGGTAGGTGCGTTCAAGTGGCGCATGGGCAGCCGCGAAGCTGTGTGGACGCAATTGTGTCCGAGCTGTAGTCGGTCGAGTGGCTTCACGTCAGCTCGTCTGGGACGGCTCGCTGCAAGGGGCGAATGTCCTTGAGGCAGCGAGGTCTTAAACAATGAAACCAGACCGCTCATGATGACTGCCCCCTACAGTAGTTCGTTAAGAAAAATGATGAGCGAGCAGTGAAAAGAAACTCCACTCAAGAATTTAAAAAATGATTGAATTAAATTTGCAGGAGAAAAAACTCGTTCATAATAAGACAAAAATGCGGGCAGGACTGACCTTCATGTGGCGGTGTATAACGGATTATAAACGGACATCGTCAGGCCAGTATTCATACACCGGATTAGACTATTCGCGTGAAAGTGGGCAGACGAGAGGAACCCAAACGCGATCGATCACATTCCGCTTCGAGTCCAGCCGAGGAGTGGGGAAGGGAGGCACAACCAAACTACTAATAGACGGCGAATACAGAGGGTTCCGCCGTGAGAATCCACAGAATGCTTGAGATCGAGATGAGGAGTTGACATCAATAACCGCTAAAAGCGTCCCTATGGGGAAGAGTGATAGCAATGGACTTAGTAACCAATTCAAACAGGTGGTTGTAAAGATATACATGAGGGTTTCCATCTGATATACCATTAAATCCCCGGAGGACCCCTCGAGAATCAAGAAGTTAGGTGTTCGGGAATGAAACGGTCAGCAGTGACTTTATACTTTCCCGCGTAAGGTGCTTACGCAATTTCGATTTAAATACCAGTAGCTAAGGCGATGACCTAATTTCTGGAGGAAGATTATTCCGAACGAAGGCATATCTGGAAGCAAAAATGAGGTAGCGCTTAGATGTAGTGCAAATAGGCGGCGAAGTCAATATGGAGGAGTTGCGCGTGACATAAGACCGAGCATCACACTTGAGGTCATCGGCATAAATCAAAGTTTGCGAATTTTTGAGTTCAGTCGAAATATCGTTGATGCATGTTTGCTGTTTTGGGAATACCCTTTATGCAGCCAACAAGTAAATACCACTGAGCCTCGGCTTAATTTCTGGCCAGGAGATTTTGCCGCTATGTGAAGGGAACTATCGGCAGTGGACTGGAATGATGTTCTTTCCGGACATCCAGACGTTGATTGGAACACTCTCAAAGGAATTCTAACCGACAACATGCATCGAAACTGTCCGACAAAGAGAGTCAAAAAGAATATTCGTCCTGCCTGGATAACGCGGGATATTAAAAAAGAAGTCAACCGGAAGAACAAACTATGTAGAAGGTATGCAACAACAAAACAACCATCTCATTACGAGCAGTTGCGTCGAAAGCGAAACGAGGTAAGGTCGGCTATCCGCAGGTCGCGGAAGGTGTATGAAACGCGAGTTATGGAACGGGTCATCGATAAGCCAAAAGTGCTCTTCAGTTAAATCAACAGTATGTTAAAGAACAAGGAGACGGTCTTAGAGTTGAAAGGAGAAAACAGTGAGGATATCATCGAAAATGACGCTAGGGCAGAAGATCTAAGCCGGTTTTTCGTATCTGTTTTCACTGATGAAACGGACTTTGACGAGGCTGGATTTCCTGCTGGGACAACCGACGAAATAATAGAAAACATCGACATCACGGAGGAAGATGTGAGGAGGAAACTTCTAGCGCTTAAGGAGGGTAATTCTCCGGGTCCAGAACAAATTCCGGCAAAAGTTCTGAAGGAGTTGGCTTGCGAACTCGCCAGACCGCTTTTGCACATCTTCAGGTCGTCCTTTGACCGAGGCATTCTCCCCTCTGATTGGAAAGTGGCGAACATATACCCCATTCACAAGGGTGGATCTAGAACAAGAACAAACAATTATCGGCCGGTGAACCTAACGTGCATTTGTTGCAAAGTCATGGAGAGTATAGTCGAAAATCCATATTGAAGTTCCTTGAAGAAAATAATTTCATTGTTATTTCCCAACATGGCTTTCGACGAAATCACTCCTGCCTAACTAATATGCTTTATTCAACGGAACAGTGGTCTCGCTCGTTAGACGAAGGTACAAGTGTCGATATCGTTTACATCCATTTCAGGAAAGCCTTAGATAGTGTTCCACAGCACCGGTTACTTTACAAGGTCCGAGAGTCAGGGATAAGAGGAGACCTACTAAACTGGGTAAAGGGCTTTCTGACTGGTCGATCACAGTCTGTGTGTATTGGTAGTGCGATGTCAACACCAGTGCCAGTTGTGAGTGGAGATCCCCAGGGCTCTGTACTCGGACCAGTAGTATTTTTAATTTATGTCGACGACTGTATGAATGGACTGAACTGTAATGGAGTCGTGTTTGCCGATGACATAAATTTATGACGAGCGATCAGCGGGGAAAATGATGAACGGGCCCTGCATGAAGAACTAAATCGCCTACGCGAATGGTCTGACAAATGGCTGCTGAAGTTTAACCTTGAGAAGTGCGTCGCGCTGCGCCTCAAAACGACTGGAAGAGCCGACGAAGAGGATCACCATTACCTGCTTGGTGGAAGGAGCCTTTCAAATATAACAGAACAAAAAGATCTTGGGATCAACATTTTGTCAACCCTTAAGCCTTTCTCTCAGTGCGTTCGGGCGGCCAAAAGGGCAACCAGTGTTCTCTTTGCCATTAAACGAATTTTCATAGACATAGACTAAGAGTTATTTCTAAGAGTTTACGGAGCGTTCATTATTTCCCATCTAGAATATGGAATCCAAGCGTGGCGCCCGTGGCTAAAAAAAGACTATAAGTTGCTAGAAAGAGTTCAGAGGAGAGCGGCAACAATTATGAAAGGCCTCAGGACTTTACCTTACAACTGCCGACGAAGTGAACTTAAACTATTTTCTCTTGAGTACATGCAGATTCGAGGAGATTTCATACAGGCATATCGGATATTGAGGAACCGAGACTGTGCCCTAAACCTCGACGATTTCTTCGCCCTGGTCACAACAACAAACCTGCGTGGGAACTTTCTAAAACTTAGAGGATCCCGATGCCGCCTGGACGTTCGAAGATTCAGTTTTTCACAGTGAGTCGTCGGTGCCTGGAACGGGCTTCCCGAGGACGTAATAATGGCGGATACCACGGAGACGTTCAAGCAAAGACTAGATGTATATAGAATAGAATAGAATAGAATAGGTTTATTGTAGCGCCCCTTGGGCAATACCCTTGCTTGGACAATACCGCTTGTCTGGACCGAACAGCTCTGTGGTGTCAAACCGACGCCTTGCATACACCTACCGCTAATGCGGATGACTGTCATTTCATTTTACCTATATCATCTATAACTGAATGTTCTTGAGTTTCGGTCCTGCATTTTCAAATAAAAATTTTCTGTTAAGTGTATAAATTACTGACAACATTTTAGTACCATGTTTATTTAAAGATAGATAGTGCATGTTCCGTTTACAATAGGGTTTTCAAAGGCATTGCCTATTACCCTTAAAATAGACTGACCTATACTGACCTATAAAGAAGTAGGATTAGCGAACCCAGAGAGGGCCTTGAATTACGTCACTCATGATCGAGTGAGGTGTCGAGTAGCTATTACCGAACATGACTTTCTGATATCGGTCGGATAGATAGGGCCTAATGAAGTCAAGTAGAGAAGGCCAGATGCCGATATCTCCCAATTTTACCAAAAGACGTCTATTTGGCACTTTGTCGAAGGCCTTGCTAAGATCAAAGTGGATAACTACCACTGACTGCTGTTCATTACGAAAAGAATTGATTATAATTCAGTAGTTCAGTTCAGTTTATTGAGGGAAATAGGCGTACGTCTTTGCGACCCTATTTGCAACGTAAAAAACGTGTGGTATACAGATAAATGTTCTGGGCTGAAATAGTTCACACACGCCCATAATTTTGGGACAAAAAGAGAACTAGTTACTGGGGGTGGGCTCTACTTCTCATCGCTCTTGGTCATTTTGGAACATAAATATGTCCAATTTGTTGAATAAACTCTGCACATTTGTGTATATCATTTTT
>CACRXP010000220.1:344925-360772 GCA_902702965.1 Spirometra erinaceieuropaei
TGGAAATTGTTTGCTGGTGCTTTTGACTGATAGTTATTACTGCATATTTCACCTGGCGTACCAAGTCCACTAGTTGATTTTGAATTTGCTGAAGTTTTTCGGAATCGAGCGCCGGTGCTTTTACCGTCAATGTCACCGGATGATTCCACAAGAAGGAACGCTCTATTTTTACAATTTGGTTGTTTGCTATTATCCGATGCATTTCGCCCTCGCTCTGACGTTTTCTCAGTTCCGCTGCCAGCGTCCTCATTTTTACCCGTTCGATTGGGTGATAGTCCGGCTGAAAAATACAAAGAAATAAAAAAGCAGGAAGTTTTGCATGATCGTTAAGTTAAAAATCCATGCTGATTAGAACTCAGAAGTCGATTAGCTAGACAGAAGTCGAGAATTTCATTGAAAATACTCCCTTTAGGTAGCTTTGCTAGAGATGGTGTTTAGTGCACACCCGATAGTTATTAACATCCGGTCCGAGATCCAGACTTGAATATAGGGAAGCTGGTTGACGCCTTCTGTGTTTCAGAAAAGAATCCTTTTGAAATATAAACCGAGAATAAATGACTAAGCAATATGTAAAGGTCGGATACTTTTTTAATAATCAAATTTGGAATCCCGTCCGTTCCTGAGCAGTGCGAGTATTTCAAAAAAAATCGTGTTTCTTAATGGGACCTGAGGAAACATCGATTGCACCCAGTGTACTATCTGAAAGTGAACGAAATAAAGGGACTAGTTTGAAATACAAACCGAAAATTAATGAATAAGCAATATAAAAATGTCGAATGCCTGTTTTATGATAGAAAATGGGATCCATTCGGTCGCTATCAGTGTGTTTCTCAAACGACATTTTTGTTGCCTAGTAAGATCTGAGGAAAGTGAACGAAAGAAAGGGACTGGCTCGGAGTCAGTAGTAAGATGTTTTGCAAATGAGGCACTAAACAACTCCGCCTTATCAGTGCCATCAATGGGTAAGATTTTGTAGTCGTTTAACAGGAGTGGAAGTGCGTGACCACGCTCAGAGGAGGACCGATGACGGAAGATGTTAGCGACGGATTTGCAGGGTTCGGATCACTGAGGGCAAATGATTTTCTTTGCCTGTCGCGCGCTTGGCACATCCTTGAGGCCATTTTGAAAATATCTGTGATGCTAAGATGAACGGATAAAGAAACAGTGGATAGGTCACGCAGCTGCCATCTCAGCTTTTTTAGTCTGTTGTGAAGAAAATGAGGAACAAGGGAATCTGAGGAATTAGGTGTGAGATATGTACGCGGCACAAACTCTGGTTGGTCGTGGAAAACATTGGACAGGACATCACGAAGAATGGTTGCATCGCTACAGGAGAGGAAGCCACGCAAATCCAACAATTTAGTGTAGTTATTTATTAATTCGTTATCTACGCAATCGCAGTTGAGATGAGTCCGAAACATGCTAGTCATTCTCGAAAAGGTAAGCGGTAGCAACAATGAATTAATACGTGGTCCATATCAAAGAGGTCCCTTTTTAAATCAACGAAAGAGGAGCAATGTCATTCGTAAAAGTTAGATCTAAAATGTGATTATCTCTTGTTGGAGAGCGCACCAGTTGGGACCAGTTAGAAAAATTGAAATTTATCTTGAAAGGACTGGAATCTAGGTGGACAGATATTTGAAACCCATTTTATTTCAGGAAGGTTAAAATCCCCACTGATTATTTTAACATAGAAAGCAGCCTCCGAAATTAATTTAACGGTTTTACGGACTTGTGAATCATCACTGGCTGAAGATTATGGATGATTGTAGATACAGTCAATAATTGCCTTTTTTGCGGCGAGAGAATAACAGATGCAGAATAGAAATTTCCCGTGAATGAGGAGGCACCCTGTTAATAGGGAGAGTGCGTTAGGCAGGATTTAAGATAAAGAAGACAACCGTCCCCACGCCTAGCGTGCGGACTTGACGGTAAAAATCAAAGTCATCTATAAGAAGTGCAGAGTCAAGAATTAGAGAATGGGTCCAAGATTCTGTTATACATATAATATCAGGCGTCATCTCGAGAGCAATGGCTATGATTTGGACCATCTTGTTTATAACAGACCTGGCATTCAATAACATGCCTTCCCATATGCTTCGAACACCATGGCTACTGTCGACGGTATTAAGAAGAAAAATTTGGAGACGGATATTGAAGCTGTGAATCGATTATGCTTGGAGAATAAGTACCAGTCAGTCTAGAGTTATTGACGTACGGGAGTCAGTAAGAGAAGGCTGAGCATGAGACATTAAGGATGTGGGGATATAGTTTCGAACAATGGAATGCTAGGGTAGTTGGAACAGGGATAGGCTTTTTGGTAGTTAAATTGTGGAGGAAGGGGAGGGGCAGGAGGGAGCCTAGAAGGAAAGTAGAGCCTAGTGGGGAAAAGCGGGCAATTATAAGAACATAAAGGGTGGGAAGCCCAATCTGGGTTGGAAGTCAAAGGAATTAGGTTGACTTACCTGAGAGCAGTTGGCCTTAAGTGGTGGAATTTTGAATTAGGTCGGGGTAAATGACATAGGGCAATTCACGCAGGAATCATTTACTGGATACATAGTAGGGCTTTGGCAAGTAACCGGTACGCAGAACAGTGAATTAGTTGGGGGTATAGATTGAGCTGCTAGCTTTGTAGACGAGCTGTGCTGTAAACGTTTGGTGGATCTAAGAGAAGGCGGCGTACCCCCAAATGGAATTGAATTACCTTTCTTTTGGGTCAGAGTCTAATTCAGTTTTGGTGTGTCACAGTTCAGACGTCAAGCCACAGGGGACTTAACTGTAGAGCTTGCAGCACCCTGTTGAACTGGGGAAGTTATCGGTCTAGCTGATGTAGACGGAGTTTCATGTGTCCTAGGGGGCTATCCGGAGGATAAGAACCGACGACTGGGGCTGATGCTGCACATGCGTCAAGTGGCCTGAGTGAGAAGGAGATGTAGGGATAAGGGAAAAGATGGAGTCAGATATCGCGGGAGTAGGATCAGCTGAATCCTCACGGCCATTTGTATTATGACCGAGTTTGTGAGCATTAGACTGAGAAGCAGTGGGTTTACGTGAGAAGAGGGACTCGATTCTACGCTACATCTGAGTAAGATCATGACAAAGGAAAACATTTTGCATTTTTCAGGTACGCAGAGGCACGATCTCTATGGGCAGTGGTCGAGTCGACCTCGATTTGCGAAAACAACTTAACTAAGACAGGCGGATTTTGCTACGGGAGGACAAGCGTTTAGCATAGGCTATTTTGTAGTTAAAACCACACGACTACGGGAAATTTGTCGCGACATCAATTGACCGAGCAGATCGAGGAACATTTTTCAACAAAAAATTGTAAGCACGTTTTTGTCTATCACTTGATTCACTGGCGATCAGATGAACGAGTGTGTCAAGACGCCTTCTTTCTTGAGAGGGAATATCTGAGATGTTTCCGTTGAGTGATTTTCCATGAATTAAGAGCGAAGTGCCAAACTTTAGTATAAAATCATTGCAGTTGTAATGTGCAGGCAGATTAGCTGCCTATCAGTCACAACGGATGACGACTGACTAGTAATATCTTCTGAATTATATTTAGGTAAACTTTCTGAATTAGATTTATTTAAGTCTTCTGACTTAGATTTAGTTAAGCCATGCTTATGCAGAGAGGCCGAGAGCTTTCATCGACCTGTGACTTTACTCTCATCTTGTCTCGAGGCAAGTTGTAATTAAGAAAACTTCTGAATTACCAGGTGACTGAATTTCAGCTAGAGACTAACGATATGAAAAATTACAAAGTTGGAAAGAAATCGAATGCCCAAAATGCGAATTGCAGTGTGCAACTGGTGGTCAACAGGCACAGAGTAGCAGGAGTCAAAAACGAAATGGCAACTGATAGTTCTGCTTAAATAGGCCTGTTTTTAATAAATTTAATCAAAAAACACGATCTAAAGGTGTTTGGTCTCCCACAAAGACCACTTAAAATAGTATCTCCCGCTTATCTTCAAATGAAGCTAACATTTTATCAAATGTTTGTTCTTCCAATCCCCAAATATTGCTGCCCTTTCTTCGGTTTAATGGACGCCTGTGACCGTAGTAAATCGAAAATGTTCGGAGGGTTTTCACTCGGAATCTCTTCCTTCATTAGAAACCCCCTGTTTTGAATTGGTTTCTAAATCCACTGCTATCACTCCTCCCCCATAGCGACAATTTTGGCGGTTTTTGATGTCATCTCCCGCATTCCGACCTCATGCGGTCTGTCGACGCTCAGGGCGGAACCCTCAGTATTCGCCGTCTACTAGTAGTTTAGTCGTACCTTCCTTCCCCACTGCTCGGCTGAGCTCGAAGCGTGCTGTGGCCGATCGCATCTGGGTTCCTCTCGTCTGGCCTCTTTGACGCGAATAGTCTCATGCGGCGTATCAATCCGGCCCAGACGATCTCGACGGTGAATCCCGTATACAATACCACATGCAGGCCAGTCCTATCTGACCCGCATACGTACCCCTCAAGGCTGAGATTTATTGCTACCCTGACGATGACCGTCAACATTCCGTTATATACTGCCACCTACAGGCCAGTCCTGTTCGCTTTTTTCTGTCATTATTTTTGTTGAGGGTTTTTTTTCTCCTGTAAAATTAATCCAGTCATTTTTAACTTTTTGTAAGGAGTTTTTTTTCACCCCTCAATCATCATTCTTCTCATTGGACTACTGATTCAGAAACTATGAATTGCATTTTGTAAAGATTCGGCCTACCTTGTCTAAAACTCGCATGTAGATTTATTTTAACTTGCTTTGATGGGACCCCGACGGGTCTTTAATAAAAAATTATCTATCGATCTATCTTCAGGCTGCATCCGGCATTTCTTATACTTAGAGATGTCAGCTGGCGAACGTCACGTTTTGGATTTGAAGGATCGACACTCGCCTTTGATTCCTTTTTTGCAGTAACTGTAGTTCCAGTTTCCGCGCATCGACATTCCCACTGATCGGTCTTATGCCACACGTAACTCCTCCATGGTGATCCCGCCGCCTTTTTGTGCCACATATAAATGCCGCCTCTTCTTTGCATCAAAACTTGCTCTTTTGGAATAATCCGTCGTCAGAAATTAGGCATCGCTTAACTTATGGACATTCAAATCGAAATTGGATAAGCCCCTTACACCGGAAAGTATAAGATTACTATTTGCCGTTTCATTCCCGAACACTCAACTTCTGGAATTTTATAAGGTTCCTCCTGGGAGTTAGTGGTAGATCAAGTAATAATGATAATAATCATTATTATTTTTATTAAAGACCCGTCGGGGTCCCCTCAAAGCAAAGTAGAAAGCCTCACCTATAGTATAATTTAACAACCTCCTGTTTTTAACTGTCTACTAAGTCAACTGTTATTACTCCTCCCCCGCAGTGATGCTTTCGCTGTCCTTGATGTCATCCCCTCATTTCGACCCAAGCGGTCTGTCGACGCCCATGGCGGAATCCTCTGTATTTGCCATCCAGTGGTAGTTTCGCCAATCTGCAAAGAGGTCGCCTTTTCGCATCCTCCTTGCCCCATCCTCGGCTGGACTCAAAGCGAGCTGTGACTCATCACGCCTGGGTTCCCCTTGTCTCTCCACTTTGACGCGAACAGCCCACTCCGGTGTATGAATTCTGCCTTGACGATGTCTGTATCGGATCCCTCATACACTACCGCATGCAGGTTAGTCCTGTCTGAACCGCATTATTACCCTTTTATGAATATCATTTTTTGCCCTGACGATATCCGTTTATAATCCTTTCACATACGGTCCGTCACATTCAGGCCGGTCTTGCCAGCACACTTACCTTTTTATGACCAACGGTTTTTCTTATTTGAATTTAAATGAATCACATTCGTTTATGTTCTTCGTGTAAAGGACTTTTCCACTGCTCTCTAATCATTCTTCTGATCAAACTGCTTATTCAATAAACATGAACTGAGTGCTCTGGAAATCCTGTCTGCCTGTTCTAAAATTCATTGGAAGATTTGTTTTTACTTGCAATGAGGGGACCCCAAGGGTTTTTAATAAACATTTATTATTATTATTAAGTAGGAAAGAAAAGCACAGAAATGGAAGACATCGAGGACAACTAGATCATCAGAGCACCTCGAAGAACTTCGTCGCAAACGAAATGCTGTCAAAAATGGGACTGTCAAGGGAGGGTATGAATACAGTATTGTCCGACAGGATAAGCACAGGCCTAAAGCATATGTCACTATAAAATCAGCGGGCTGAAATACAAGGACGGTCGCAATGTCGAACTGCCAGAAATCCGAACATTTAGGCCGGTTATAGGCCTTGATATTCCCAAAGTAAATTGAACTGCCGTGCTTAAACCTTTATCGTTTTCTGCTTCCTTCGTGGAATGAGAGCTGTTCAATCTCAAATAAGCGAATTCATGGGGTCTGGGCAATATACTAAATAATTCCTTGAGAAAAATTGCGATTGAACCTTCAAACGCACAAGAAAATATCATTCATTCTTCACTTAAATTAGGAAGGCTGGCATGTAAATAAGTGAGAAAACTTTCTACCCGATAAAAATCCGTCGGGCTCGAACAAGTATCAACAGTTATCGGTCTCTTTGTCTGACCGTTGCACGGGGAAGTCAAGGAAAGACAGTTTGCTGTCACCTTCTTTAGAGAGAGAGAGGAATGCTTTATTTTGAAAATAACATTCAAAACTTTCAGCAAAAACGGTTCTCCAGTACACAGTGATTACCATAGAGCTTGACAGGTATTGGACAGGTGGACATAATTATATATAATTTTCGAGTTCAACAGAAAATCTTCATAATGCTGAGTAAATAACGCGACCACTCCCCTAATCGTGATGTAATAATGACCCAACCGTCGAACCCCCCGGCCCATAGAGCAAACCAGCAGCGCACCGACTCCGCAAACTCTCCAGCTTAGGCGGATGACGCGAGCTCCAAGACGAAGGTACTAAAACGGAAGTTCCAGGGCGATTCCGAGAACACAGCCCATAGGGCTGCCAAAAAATACTCGCTATAAGACGAGAAGGTGACGGCAGACGGCACGCCGGAGCCGTTGGTCTGGCACTCCTGAACTTCCTCCCTCCCATTAGATTCAAAAACGTTAATGCAAATAACATAATGTATCGCAGCAGTGTCTATTGTTTCATCAAACATTTAACTGTCTGAAATAAATTTGTATCATGAAACATAATCTCTCGATCATAACGTCGCTTTATTATCTCAAACAATAAGTACAATGTGTCACAGATAAACGCATAAAACAGGCTAAGTGCGTTTGGTGGTAAAAGCATAGCCATGCTCAGCCGAAGCCGTTGAAAGTGTTTAATATAAATGATTATATAAAAGACTCACAAAAAGGCTATTTAATGATGCCTTCTCAAATATTCGGAAAGCAAAATGATCATAGTGGAACATCTGAATGACTTGGCTGATGTCTCGTCAATCGCTATGAATAAACGTTGTAAATTTTGTTAATGATGTACCAGGTGTATTTCAGGATGTTCGGCACCCAATGTATGGTGATGATTTGAGAGTTGCACATCGAAGTAAGTCGGCAGATCGCAACGCCTACGGCCTACCTCGTCTAAAACTCGCATGTAAATTTATTTTAACTTGCTTTGATGGGACCCCGACGGGTCTTTAATAAAAATTATCTATCTATCTATTGTTGTTGTACATGGCGCCTTTCTGTATCTTGGCGCAAATGCCTACTTATGGTGGTAGGTGACGATCATCAGGCTCAACAAATTATTGGAAGTCACGACGTAAATGTGCTTGCAGTTATTAAAGACCTAAGTGTATCATATTCCGAGAGCATTAATCTTCCTGAACACTAAAATTTGATAGTATTTAAAGCCCGCAGAACGACCGGGGATCTCCTCCGAAATTTTAAAACAAGCAATAGGCATGGCTTTGAATGCTGTAGGTTTTTTAGGGTAAGGGAATATCGAACTAACAGCACAGGTTCTAGTCAAAAACCATACATTTCGGTCTGAGCCTATAGACCTAGAATATGCTGATCATCTCTAATTTTGCAATTTATTTCTGGAGAAATTAAAAATCAACAGCTGTTAGTTGTTATTTAGCCTTCTGCGTGCTTTTGAACGAGGGGAAATAGAATTCTTCCTGCGTATTTTACTAAGAACGTTTTAAATTCGGAACGACGACATCTCACTTACCACGAAAGTTCTGGGCTTAAAAGCATTGATCCCTTATGGTTTTGTCGATTTTAAAAGGAATAATTTTTACTTCTTAAACTTTAAAACAGTCGTACTTTCAATCCACTTGCTATATAAAAGCGTTCTGATCACCCCGACTTAAAAGTCACTGCAGGGTCTTTTTATTTCTTCATCTGGCACGTGCAATTTAATATCGTCAGTGCTCTTCTGTGAACACAATTGCAATGTGAAACAGGTTGTCCAGGAATGCGAAAGGTCTGCGAAATTATTCTTTGTTTAGGAGAACGGTTACTCGCTTTTACATTCAGAAAAACTCCCGCATTTTTTAAATGCTAAATCCACCGGTCGAGTTTGCAGTAGTGATGGAGTTCGTGGTATCTGATCTCTCTGCCCGGTCACATCCTGTGAGAAATGGTGCTGATGCTACAGTCCGCAACACTACGTGTACTCTTTCGGCCGACAGCAGACACATTTTATCCCAAACACACTGTTTAGTGCAGTTTTAATTTCATGAAAGAGACTGAGACTGAAAACATCCGATGTAGTGTTAACCTTCTAAACTGGGCTGCCAGATCGGGCATCTATATACAGTGTCTTTGGCTATGAGTAATCATTTGACCGCAAGTACGCCTTATATTTGAATAAACTTTGAGTTTTCAGAGTTTTTGAACTGCTGCCGGAGGAAAGAAGTAACAGTAAAATGTTTAAAAATTGGAATAATGGCCATGCCGACGACGTTTACTAAATCCAGTTAGCAAATACATTACTCTTTACTTTGGAAAGCAAAACGAAAGACGCACGCCTTTGTCATTTGGATGGGGCATCAGTCTGAAAGGTGGAAACATAGAAGGGTTCTGTAATCTGTGCCACCACTTTCATCCTCCTACTCCTCCTCCTCCTCATCCTCCTCCTCTTCTTCTTCTTCTTCCTCCGATGCTCCAACGCCTGCCGCCATGGCGCCTGTCACTCACATCAACACCGACACAACCTCAAACATCAACACCAGCACGGTCGACACCGGAAGTGGGGACCAACATTACACCTGTCCTCACAGCGACCGCACCTTCAACTGACACGTCGGCCTTGTTGGTCACTTGAGAATCCATCGCACAGGGCCTGGCGAACCAGTGCCTGGAGCACCAACCTACACCCGCCGCACCTGCCTCCACTGTCCACACTGTCCTCAAACTTTCATGCACCGCATGGGTCTATTCGGCCACATGCGCATCCACGAAAACCTGCGGAAGACAACCGCCGGCTGCATCACACCCTCACACCCTCCCTCACCACACATCAACATCACCCACCGCAAGCATCCAACTGCCATCTCCCACGCAAGTGGGAAGTGTGCGTCTCAACTCGGTCTCCGTACGGCTTCTCATGCGAGGGTAAGTCGAGTATGAGGTTATCCGGACACGTCAAGCGTCGACGATTGGGAAGGCTGCTGAGTGACGCTCCAACTCGGTCCACTCAGTCCGTTCAGTTGTGTGTTTGTGTTTGTGTGGAGTGGCGGACTGGTGGGCTGAGAGCCAGGCTGAAACAGCTCCTTCCAAGGCACTCTCACGCATGCGAGAGTTACGCCGCTCAACCTCGTTGTGTGAAATCTTGGTGCTTGTGTTTGTGGGGCCAGGTCGTACATGTGGCGCACGCAGACATGGTCATTAGACCCTGCCAGCCACCGCGCCCATTCCCCGCCCCAGTACGCTGACCGGCTCGGACGGTGGCTGGGGTGTGTGAATGGAAAAGGAGAGTTACGTCGACGACTCAGCGCATTTCCTTACTATAAACAATCTGACGAGCTTGAAACTGTCGTTCTGCGCTAAAAGTCGTGGCTTGGAAGGTTGCCAACTGACGGGATAACTTAGACCTCACAGGCAGCCCAGTGTTGTGTGTGTGTTTGTGTGGTGTGGCCAGGTGGTGATCTGAGAGTCAGGCTGCAATGGCTCCTTCTTAATGTGGCCTTTATGGCACTCGCACTCCGCAGGATCCGAGCCAAGTGTGACAACAGGCCTAGGTGCGGCTTCGGCCATGCAAGCCACCCTTTTATTGTTGGTTAACATCCTGGTCATTTGCCGTATGAACGAGGGAAAACGGGGTGGACCACTAAGGTGGGGGCTCGACCGTGCCATCCACCTGCGCCCTCCTCTGCCTCCGGTCTTCTTGACTCTGTCTTGACACCGGGTACAGATGGTGGAGGAGGAGGAGGAGGAGGAGGAGGAGGAGGAGGAGGAGAGGGTACGGTAGATGCTGTGCAAGTCTACATTCGCTATAAACTCAATCACACACAAGTCACTGTGTTTGCTTTAAATTGCTATGTAGCACATAGACGGATGCGACGATCGAACTGTCGTGTGTGCGTGTCTGTTCCGAAAGGCGGGATCGGGCGACGGATTTACTCTTGTTATAGGGAGCAGAAGGGTGAGGAGGGAAGGAATGCCAAAAGTGCTCTGCAAGTCTTTCCCTCTATAAATTAATTTAGGCTCACGTCCCCGTGCTTTGGTGAACGCTATCGTTCGCGACGGTCGAACCGATGCGTTTGGTAAGACTGAAAACCTGAAAGCGGATGTATGTTCCGTTAACTGATGTGCTTGTTTCTGATGCATTCTGGACATCCCAGCGTCAGCGTGCGCTACGAGGTTGAGAATCAGATGTTTTCAAATGCAAATTTAGACCTTGACAATGCGGAAAATCAAGAGATCTGACATTACTGTGGAGTCTGTCGAACGTGTCATAAGAAAGTAAAAATACATGCATAGAAGGTTCAGATCATTGGAGGGGAGTTTTTATGAATGGACAGAACGAATCGTGGGCGTGGTCTCTGCAAGTGGTTATCCAGCAGTTTAACTTCGATTTTCCAGACTATGAGTGTCATCCGTAGGCATTGCCAGCAGCAGTGAATCACGAATTTATAACTAAAATATTTGGTTTTAACACTATCCAGTCCAGAAGACGAAGATGCGATCACTGGACCGAGAAATTTATTCGCCTGACGTTTCGGATTCTTACTCGAATCCATCATCAGAGACATTCGCAGATAAAAGTGATGGTGGCACAAGGCGTGCACTATTTATAGCACGTGGCTGCCGTGGGACCGTATGCGCACTGCAATTAACAGTTCTCGCAATCACCGTTGAGGTCGTAATCGATGCGGTGGTGGCTTGTCAGTCCGAGTCCGAGTCGTTAATGGCCGTTATTTCGTCATCCCTGCTGGATGCTGGTGTGACGATTGCTCGGCAAATTGGCTCACTCTCACTGTGATAATTGCTTACCCGCGCCCTCCCCACGTGACTGATTTCCCTGCCCAGGGAAAATCTCAGCACGGAATATAGTACCGGAAGGTAATTGTGCTTGTTGATAGATTGCAGGCCTTAGAACCATGATTCGAGCAGCTCGCTGCTCACACGGTTGTCACCCCTTTGGAGGATTTCGACCTCTTATCCAGAGGCATTGCTAGCAGCATTGAATCACGAATTTATAACTAAAATATTTGGTTTTAACACTATCCAGTCCACCAACCCGGGGAGGAAAATTTGACGTCCGACAACTGTATAAAATCCGTGCTTCGGTCCGAACAAGCTAAGTGGCGATGGACAGAAGTTCTTCAAACATTGGGTCCTAAACAGGTAATGCAGTTTGTAGTGCATGTTTTGACCCATCAGATGAAGAATACCACTGCCGCTCTGAGAAATCCTCCAATGGAGGCTTCCTGGTTACATGTGCCCAGCCTCCTGTCAACACTGACATGATCTGTAAGATTATTATTCACCAACGTAGCGGTGCAGGTTGTTTTTTCGCTGTAATGCTTAAGCATCACCGATATAAGCCATGGTTGGTTCTACTTTGGTGTGAAAACCTGTTCCACGGACCAAATAAGCCTGCTAAACAGCGGCAACACGTCAAACCATTCAGGTGCTTTCATTATTTCATACAGTTTTATTTCATCAGTTTCCGCAACTCACACCAGAACCTGAAACTGTTGCTCATCGTTGCTTATATAATCTGCCATTTTCTCCAGCTCCGTAAGTCTTCGTTTTCTCATCTTTTCGCATACTCTGGGATTCCATCGTGCAACGGCTTATCAGTAGTCAGAATAAAGTTGCATCTGCATTTCAAATCAGCGACCGACAAAAGTGGCAATGGCAAATCAGAATCTTAATGTCATATGTATTCGTGAATGTCGAAGGTCACCATAGTCATGTCACGACTTCCAGGCTGCCAGTGTGGTCATGTGGTCTTCAACGTGACGAATCAATCAAACCCCTAGTCGGGAGCCCAAGTCGCTGTACCGTCGGCGAGACAGAACAACAAATGGACGCACCTACATTTAAAGGATGAGACAGACTGACATGCTAGACAGGTCCGTCACACAGGGGTTCCTGTTTGCATAAGTCTAGAGGTAAAGCCTTTAATTCAGGAGACCGGTGTCTTTTTTTCAACAGTAGTCTGAGAGAACTTTTCTCCCTGAAATATTATTAGATTGAAGGCTGATTTCCCAGGAGCTGCCGACTATCGTCTGAATGCATATCAGTCTGTACGAATTCCAGAGGCCCTAGTATCGACAGTCTAGGCTGGCAATAAAGGCGAACAGCCATTCCCAGAAAGCTGTTGAGAAAGTGACACGCGATCGCTGGAACAAAACTTTTGGTCGTCTAACGTTTCGCGTTTACCCACGAACCCACCATAAGAGAGAGCAGGAGTAAAGAGTAGTGGACTCGCACTCATAGGATGGTGATCCTATGCAATCGCATGCCTGGTTAAATTAGCAGTTACGCATTTCTCACAGATGATTGCATGATCCTCCGCACCAAAGTCGCTACTTGCTGCGAAGACATCACCAGTGTTGGTTTCTATCTTGATGATGACTCAGCAGCTAGGCTCATCGCGACTGTTTCTGTGGCAGTGGACTGGGTACATCATGTCTTACCAGCTCCGTCATAAGAAGGGATGCGGCAGTATCGGCCTCACTCTACCTTCCGTCCTGCGGATTAGTCGACTATCTGAGTCCTTCCGTCGACGGGTGATGAAATGGGTGGCAGCGGCTGACTTGGCGTCTGCCCCGTCTACAGCGTGTACGGCAAAAGTCGAAAGGGCCACACGGGCTCAGCGCAGGCCGCAAACGCACGCCGTGAGGCCATGTGCCACTGGTTCTGGCAAGACGAACCTCACGAACAGTCACGCCGTCGTCATCACCATTGGTGCACCATTAAACCAATCAGCTCGCCACTCAGTGTCTGGTCAACCAATCAGAGCACTAGGCATGTCTAGGGCGGAAATGATACGTAAGAGAAAACCAATGGAGCGCTGGCATTTGGAAGGTCGCAAGCTGTCGTGTGTTTTCGGACTAACTCCATTTAAGTGCATGGACTGTGTTTTGCGTACGGCTACTGCTCTGTAATACCGCGATGTCTAAGTCTGCTCCCACCCTGACGTTCAACAACGGCCTGAAAGTACCCATTCTTGGACTGGGTACATTCAGGGTAACGAAATTTCAATTAATTCATCCTAACCTGCTCTCATAAAGGCGAGGGCAAAGGAGATGGATGTTGCGCTCTCTGCGGCTCTCGATGCCGGCTACAGACACTTTGACTGCGCAGCCCTCTACGGCAATGAGGAAGAGATCGGCAGGGTTCTGACCCAGAAGTTCCATTCTGGCGTACTAACACGCGAAGAGATTTTCATCACAACCAAAGTACTGCAAATGCTCCCGGTTTTATATTCTCCTGCTAGCTATGGAACACGGCGCACCGAGTCGAAGATGTGAGGCCGGCGTGTGAAGAGAGTCTTAACAAGCTGGGACTTTCATATGTGGACTTGTATCTTATGCATTCGCCAGTTGCCTTCGGGGTGAGTTAACAGACTTCTGCAGTAGGCTTTGACCTTTTCGGCCGTGGTGCTCACTTTTCTCGTTCTGTAAAAAGGACATAATATGCTTTAGGTATTCTTTCTGACAATGTCGATTAAAAGAAAACTAGATGAGCTTCATGTCCGGCTGTTGGGTTTGGGGCTTAACTTTTTAACAACTGGACCGTTGTTCTTAAGCCGGCGCATCGTAGGAAAGCTCTTTACGTGTCAACGTAAACCTCGTCATCAAGAATATACCACTTATACTGGTTTTTTTCCATTCCCTCAAAAACAAAATTGGGTCATGATTATTGTAGGGCCACAATTTTTCAATACTGACCTGATCACAACACAACCGACTGTGTCGGAATTCCTACACGCGCCTCGGGCACCGCTATTTCTACCCCTGCTCTCACATACGATCATCTTCGATGTAGAAAGCACTATTCCCAAGAAATATAATAACTTAAATTATTAGTTTCTTTGCAAACTGTTTCCGTCACTGCCGATTGAACTTTTTCGTCTGAGACTTGTCCACATCTGTACAGCCAAGTGCGAGGCCTTGCATCGAACCCGAAGAAAGTCAGCGTTTGGAAACAATAATCTGCTGTCTATTTGTCTTTAGCATTATTGCGCCTCGCTCCCGTCAAAAAGAACTGCATGCTTTTCGGGTCCTTACAATCTATCCCCTCTATGGTGACGGCAAGGACGTTTACCCGTACCGTTACGCTTGTCGTCAGAGGAGCTACTTCTTTCTTTCCTCCGATGGGGCCTGTTTCCGAGCCAGGTAGGGAGGAGGGGAAAGTAATAAATACAGTACACGACTACCATCACTATAAGCGAACCCACGCGTAAGTCATCATCCTTGCTCCCACTCTGCTGTAGAGGACATCGTCCGAAACGCCGGCCGAACTGTCAGTTTCGTTAGTCCACATTTCTTTAAACACATTCATCTTCATTGAGCTGACTTTGGATGAAGTGGGTGATTATGCTCGGACATCGTATTCCCATCATTGGTGGTCCGAGTTGGTATTTTCTTAACCTCTTACTGGACTCCAAAGTTTTGTTAAGGCTTTAAGCCTTTGCCTGTCTTTGGCCGCTACATATAGACTCTTCCGGGTCAACTTATGAATGCACTTTCTCTTCCTGACTCTGCAGCCGGGCAATGGGTTCTTCCCCGCGGACGCAAACGGCAATCGAATCTTCGACTGCACCCCCATTGAAGACACCTGGAAGGTAGGTCTCTGAATAAACCGTCTGAGCGAATCCTTTGCCTCGTTGACACACCAACTAAAGTATCCTCCCTCCCACCACAACCCACAGATGGCGGGGAAAAGACGAAAGCTACTCAAGCTTTTTGTCGAAATTATTTAGTGAATCTCCTAGACGTCCACATGAGGCGCGACTTTGCTTCCACGAAAGCTAGCAGGACTCCACTGGATTAGCTAGTTATGAATTCTTTGGTCTACGCCACAAAGAAAACAGGTTCTAACCGCTCTTCTTCTGTGTCATGCGCTCAAGCGATGACGAACTAAGATCAAGACCTTTTCGTTAACTGTGCCCGTCTTCCTTAGAATGCACCCATGTTAAAGTTGACTTTTTTATTTGAACTTCGCTGAATTTTGAAGACATGCTATCCACCGTTAACCCTGGCCATCGACTCATTAGGATATTGACTCTCACAAGGATTAAATATCAGCCTGAACAGAACTAAAACACTCACTGTCGCGTGTTGTGGGATGAACAGTTTGACTGTCGTGACCGGCAATGTATACCGTATGCTCCACAACAGGGTGGGAGCAGACAAGGTGACTCGCGCGTGATTTCTTTTATAATGATAGTAG
>CACRXP010000220.1:376155-400303 GCA_902702965.1 Spirometra erinaceieuropaei
ACTTTGAACTGAACGATGAGGAGATGAAAGTTCTTAATACCAGTGGAACAGGGCGCAGACTCTTCGACATGCCTTTGTAAGTTAATATCTAGGATTTCATTAAACACATCTATGTAACCCCCCCTTATCTTTCTCTCCCCACGCTCTCTCTCTCCCTCTTGCTTTTCTAGAATGAAGTCCCATCCGGAGTACCCTTTTGATGATGACTACTAGAGGAACGACTTCCAGTGTGTTTTTTCGTCTTTCTATTCCCATTAATAAATACGTCTCTGTTTGTATGCATCTGAGCAACGCTCCATGACGTCGCTGATCTCTTCACAGTGACGAAGTGTATGACTGTCCTACTCTGAATACGTTTCAAATTCCATTACATGCACCCGGAAGAATTGTTTTGAGTGCACACTTTATGAAGTTGTAGCAGTCGCCCTATTGCCCCATCTTACGGCACCTCTTTCTCAGTCAATGACTGACAATCGCGCTAACCTACCGACACCCTGTTGAGGCGCGGCCACCCCTCAGGCTGGAGCGCTGCTCGTCCAGCTGTAATGAATCACGGATGTGCGCGCAAACTTGCACTGCCTCGCGCGCAAGACTGCCTGGTTTGTTTCCAGTTTGCCCTTGTGAACATGCACCTCCCCCCCCCCTCCCCACTCCGTCCCTAAGCCAACCAATCACATGCCTAACACTCAGTTACGGATTTCCTCATGCTGGCTCAGACATGTGGAACCCGCATAAACATCACTCCACGACGTACGCTCTCCCGAACAGACGCTTGCTTTGAGACACAAGTCAGCAGCCAAATCACGACAACCTGTCCTATGTACAGAATAAATCAGTCCTCGCAGCTCATTGACTTCTGACATTAGATGGAATGAATTTATTGTATGGTTAGATAGTCTCACATCCTCGATCCCAGCAGCGTGGAGAACGTTATGACCGCGTTGTTCTTTCTGAGGGACGGAAAACTCATCAAGGCTGTCGTAAGCACTTTCGAAAGAACTATGTACTTAAACTTTAGGCCGACTTAGTCATACGAAATCGCATCAGCCGAGGGGCACTTGAGAAAGGAAACCGACCCGACCCTTTGCCTTCTCATTTAACTTCGGCTGAAACGATTTCGTTAAAGGTGCCCGTGACTTAACTTAGAGTTCTCCATTCTAAAATCCTCTCTACCACACTTTTGGATTTAACCGAATTCGGCAGCGTCGACTTTCCCCGACATACGTCGTCCAGATAGACTGCCACAGCTTTGTTTCACATTTGACTTATTTCCGTTGTCGCGCGCACACGTGATTGACCTTTTGACGCCCTTTTTTTAGACTGCACCATAAAGCTGCGATCCAAGGTAGATTCCTATCGGAAATCGAACATCCTGATCACAGCTAAGTGGCTGTAATTGGAGAATGATTACGGGTGGCAGTAAGTATCCAAAGCGTCCGAGGGCTAGAGTCCCTTCCTCAGTTTTCGTACGTGCCCAAGTCCTTCAGCTCCTGAATTTCTGTCTCAGGACGTACTTCACGCTCGACGGGACAATCTAAGAACAGGTTAGGGGCACGCCAGTGGGTTCGCCGATTACGGGATTCATTGCCAAGGCGGTCCTGCAACGGTTAGAGTCGCTGGTCTTCTAACACCAAAAAAACGAAATTCTGGGCCTGATATGTGGATGATACCTTCGTCGTTATCGACCGGGATCAACTGCTGACATTCAAGGAGAATCTGAATGCGGTGTTCCTGGACATACAATTTACGGTGAAGGGGGAAAGAACAACCAGCTGGCCTTCCTGGATGTCCTCGTATGTCGCAAAGATTGTGGTGGACCGAAAGCCATAGTGTTTAGGAAAGCGACAAACACGATGCAAGTGCTGAACTTCAACAGTAAACACCCAATCAGCCACAAACGCAGTTGTGCAAGGACACTCTATGGGCGTGTCGAAACGCATTGCAGTGAGCCGGAGGACAAGATTGCCGAATTACAATACCTGCGACGGGTCTTCAAAGCCAATGGCTACCCGCGCAACTTCGTCAACCGGTGCATACGCAAAAGGGACGAAAGGCCTAACAGCACGGATACCAAATTTGGGGAGAATTTTTAAAATATCCGCTAATAATTACTGCAGTCCTGAAGATATGGTTGTATTTTCTGACGAGCATTACAGTTGGAGAATGCGCGGAAGACATAGTCATAAACCAATCAATTTCTGTTGAATGGTACGATTTGGTTCGCATTGTTTGCTCCGCAGCCCTTCTGAAACAAACGAAGCAGAAAGAAGGACCTGGAGTAGAAGGTAAAGTCGATGAAACGTTAATAAGCAGAAGGAAATATAATGTTGGTAAGCGGAAAGGCAATGGTGGCTCGTTGGCAGTACGATACTAGCCGACGGAAAGCATTATTTGAGCAGGTCAACGATAGAAGTTGGCCTGATCTGCAAGCCGTCATTACGAAGTGGGTCGCGAAAGGAAGCATTGTGGTTATAGATGAGTGGAAGGCTTATAGTCGGCTGCCCTCGGAAGGATACTTGAATTTTTCCATTAACCGCTCTAAGCACTACAGGGATCCCACAACGGGCAGACACACGAATTCGATTGAGGCGTATTGTAGTCAATTGAAAAGGAAAGTCCACTAGAGAGGCCCTGTGTGTAGTCGAATCGTATGAGCCCATAAGGACTAGTGCAATATCTTCTGTGGTTCGGCCTTATTTCCATTGAACTTAAACAGGCCGGTATTGAAAAAAATTTACATAAATGTAAGTAGAGTGTTTAAATAAACGTCCAACCCCCATACCTTGTGTCTCTTAGCTTCTGGGAACGGCTAACTGGCAGTAGTGTTGACCAGCTGTCAGTAATCTCAGAAGTTCTGTGGAAGTCATGACTATTTTAGTGGAATCACAGAGCGCGAATCACACATCAAAAGTGTGATCCGGAGTGACTCGTGATGATAACCGAAAGTAAGTATAGATCCTCCCCTCGCTCGGTAAACGTAAGAGATGCATTGACAGCTTTCTCTGTGTTATCTGCCTGTGATGAAGCGATGTAGTTAATCAACGTCCACGATGAAGTAAAGATATAGCGCCAGGTGCGTCTGTTGGTCTACAGCGATCGCTCCTCAACTGTCTGAATGTATGGTTGCCTAGATGAAGCTGCATACCGACAACGATGTTCGCTCCTCAGCTGTTTGACTTCAGGTTTTGATACATAAAGCAAAGGTCGATGTACAGCGATCGTTTCTAAAATTTCGTAGGGTATGGTAGCGTAGATAAATCCGTAAACCGACTACGGCGGTCGTTCCCTAGCTTTATAAGCTGGGGTCAAGTTTTATAAAGCATGGGTCGGACCCCAACAATAGCTTATCAACAGTTTATAGCTATGATAGTGTAAGTGTAGCGGCATACCGACTGTTTGTCAGATGAAAAAAATCGTGTTGGGCTAATACCTACTCACCTAACTAGCGTACATATGCTCTCTAGGCAACAGATGATTGGGGGGCCTCTCCTGATTGGTGCCTATATCTCACATGCGTGAGACTACCATAGGTCAAGTTAAGAAGGAGCCGTTTCAGCCTAACTCCGCACAAATACAACTGGGGCGTCAGTCGGCAACCTTCCAAGCCACGACGCTTGACGTGCCGGGATAATCTCTGACTCGTATCATACATGCATTAGAAAGGCTGTTTGGAGACGGAGCGGAGACGCACACTTTTCACTGGGGTGGGAGTTGGCAACTGGATGCTTGCGGTGGACGATGATGTTGTGTGCTGCAGGTGGGGAAAGCTGTGGTGTTGGTGCCCCAGGCACTGGCTCGCCAGTCTCTGCGCGATGGATTAGCATGTCACCGACTAAGCCGATGCCATGAGGACAGGCACTGACTGAGTCCACATCGCTGGAGTTGTTTGTTGGGGGTTGGCTGGTTATTTAGGATTGCATGCAATGGATGTGAGTACAGGAGCTGCCGCATCGGACTTTAAGGCGGGGGGAGGGGGTGGAATTGGGGTTAGTGCGGTCAGTGTTAATTGTCGGCATTGGAAGCAAGGCAGGTGTGGATGGTAGGACAGCAGCTGCCGTCGTTCGGGTGCTGAAGTTGGCGCAAAGATGTTCTATAAGTCCGACTGGTGACCGAAACGTCTGCAGACATCGTGGGCGGGTTTGGGGGTGGTCGAGCTTCGGCGTTGAGGAATGCGCACAGTGGAGATCTACGAGCTTCGTGCTTGACTTTGGCGGCAGTGATGCGGTCGGCTTCGCAGATCACTGCGCCTGTCTCCACTGACCCCCTCGAGGTCCGTCGGTCCCGGACGAGGTCTTCTCAGTTGGCCAGGGTAAATTGCGGGCGCTTCGGGGAAGTCCTTAGGGCGTGCTTGTATTGCCAAATGTGACCTCCTTGTCGGCAAGAACCTCGTGACGACATCTCCATAGAAATGCCGTTTGGGGTTGCGGCTCCCACGCACTCGCAACTGTGACAATATGGCGTAGATGCTGAGGATCACGGTCCGTTTGAGTACGTATGTGTCCAGTATCTGGTTCTGCCACCTCATTTTCAGTATTCGTCAAAGACAGCTGAGGTGGAGGTGATTGAGCCTTCGCGGCCGCTTCTTGTATAGCATCTCGGTCTCAGCGTCAGAGCAGCGTCAGCAGAATAACTGCTTTGTGCATCTTCCGGTTGGTGCTCAGGTAGAGAACATGTTGATTCTAGACTGTGTTTGCAGAAGGCTTGGCTGGCTTTAGAAATCCGACAGACCACTTCATCGCCGATCATGACGTTGCGAGCAAGGGTGCAGTTGAGCTCTTTTCATGATGATTTTGAGTGTGTTGTGGCCAGGCTTGGATGGCGGTTGATGCATAACCGCCGCCTCCTCCCTTTTGCTGACCACTCGAGGTGGCGCTGAGTGCGCAGTCGTTGGGTAATAGAAGTTCGTTGGCGTAGTTGTAGAGATATGCGATCGCAAAGGGATCCGTCGCTGATTGAGGAGTTGTCTGACCGTCCTGTAGGCAAAGCGGATCTCGGGGCATTCATCACGGTAAACGTCCATTAGCGTGGCAGACAACATGAGACTGAAGAGGGCTGGCAAGAGGAGACGGCCCTGCTTGACTCCGTTGGACGCTAAGAATGTCTCTGAGACGGCTACACTGTCAGTGGCATGCGCCGTCATACCTTCGTTGAGATGACGCGCTATTTGAGCAAATCAGTCGGGACAGGCGCTATTCTGCATGATCATCTACAGTCCTTCGCGATTCGCCGTGTCAAGGATTTTCGTCAGATTTGCGAGGGTAGAGTAAAAGTGGATCCGCATCTCCTGACTCTTCTCCTGTAGATGGCGGGTGGTGAAGCTGATGTCAGTGATGGCGCGATGACGGCAGAAGCCGCACTGGATTTCCGGCTGGAGACCTTATTCCACATGTTGAGGAGGGAGATTCCTCTGTGGTTGTCGCAGATTTGGAGATTACACTCTCGCTTACAGAGATGGACGACTGTGGCATTCTTGAAATGTTGAGGGACTTCCCCTCGACGCCGCATCTCCTGGAAGAGCGTTTTCAGATGACCCATAATTTGAGGTTCTCTGTGTTTGTAGATCTCAGCAGGGATCGCGTCCGCTCCGAGCGTTTTCTCGCCGCTGAGCTGCTTCGCGGCCTTGATGGTTTTGTGTGGAGAGGGCGGAAGAACGGGATCAGCTTCGGCCACCACTTCAGGCAGACGGCCGATGCCAGCGTCAGAGATGGTGGAACGGAGGTTGAGGACGCCTCTGAAGTGCTTTGCCCATCGCTGCAGAATTTTCGTCAATTCATTGAGTAGGGTAGTTCCGTCGGTGCTGAGAAGACGAGCGATGCCTCTGAGTGTGGGACTGTACACAGTCTTGATTTCGACGTAGAAATCATTCCATTTATTGCTCTTGGCGTATCATTGAATCACCTCTGCGTTGCGAGTCGTCCAAGCGTCCAGCATTTCACGCAGTCGCTGCTGCACAAGGCTGCGACTGCGGCAGAAGACTGCTTTGCTGTCGTCGGTGAGGCGGTTGACGTAGGCTTTGTACAGTCGATTTTTCTCGATGAGAAGATTCCTAAAGACGGCGTCATTTTCGTCGAACCAGTCCTGATGTTGGCGACGAACGCGAACGAGGACGGCCAGGACCATCGACTGGACCGTGTCCCTCACTTGACACCGTCGGTTCTCTACAGAGGCGTTCTCTTCGGCGGAGGCGGCGGTGTCAGGAATTTCGACTAGGCTTTTAGCTGGTTTATTACTGAAGTGGGGATGCTGAGCAGGCGAAGACAACAAATCAGTATTCAGCTTACCTGGGGGTCGCTTACCTTGAGGTCTCCTGCTAGGCTTTTGACGTATACTCATCTTTGAGATGTCGAGGCGATGGTCGGTCCACTCGTCGGGACGCGCGGTCGACTTTATCACCGTCATGTCCGGCTGGTTCCGCCTCCGGACGAGGACATAATCCGGGAGGTACCAGTGTCGCGACCGAGGATGCATCCAGGTGAGCCCTTCCAGTTGGTCTTATTCAGAAAACCGAGCCTCGCTGATTGCAGCGATGTCCACCTTGTAGCCCACCAGTTCCCCAGCCAGTAACAATGTCCTCAAAGCGAACAAGCATTCCAGTCTGCCAAAGCGAGCGGAATCGCCCTGCCAATCTGTGGGCTGTGGCAGCGGCAGGAGGAGGAGGAGGAGGAGGACGGAGAATATGTGCAAAGAAATAAAAATGTGTCCGGCCTTCAAGTCACTGGGTCAGCAGCTTGCTAAGTGCTGAAAATGCAAGGTTTAGCAGGGAAGGACAATCAAGCGATATTCAACTGCCCTGGGGGTCACCTACTCTGAGGTCTCAAGCCAGGTTGCAGACGGAGTCTCAGTTCGAAGATGGCTGTGCGATGACCCTTCCGGTCAGCGGCGGTGGGATCGGAGCAGAGTTACTGTGTTTGTGGAGATGCGCAATCGGATACCTTCACTTAGTTTTGCCCGCCGGTCGAGACGGTTACTACGGTATGGCTGCTAGACAGACCCTAACTTCAGAAAGCTACATGTGAGAGTTGAATGCCAGTCAATGGATGCTCGACGTTGTCTACACCTACAAGCGACTGAGCGGCCTACTACGTGGACCCACAACCTGACACTCTTACATCCCACCACCACTAGTGCTAAATAATACCTAAATACACGAACATTACAACTTCTTCTCCAAAGTACGATTTCCACCGTTGTTACAACTGAGGGCAAAAGCTGTGCACCTACCACTACGAGCAGGACAAATATGCCTCAAATATCTTAGTGATCTAAAATCTCACATATCCACATTTGGCCAGACTAGTATCCCCCACCATTAAATTTCAGTACATTTTTAAGGCCTAGTGTTTATAATGACTGTAGCATGGTAAACCACCGACATCGTCTGGCACGACTGTCGAAATACCATGATGGTGATTCAATCACAGGCGTATACTCTATGCATAATTATAAAAAGATTGCATTATTCATGTTTAACAGGAAGCCATTAAGTATGGGATCTTAGCTTGCAAGCTACATTACACTAGTGGAAACGGATTTAAATGAACACTAAATACACCTATCGACATCTGGTAGGGAGCGCAGTTCTGCCTAGGTAGTCTGATGGTAGAATTTGATTTGGGTCTAACCCAAGAAAACCTAGGTAATGGTGAGTTTCGATATCCAGACTTCAGTGTTAGGACAGGACGTTGTAGCAGCACTGGGGGACTCGCATTTGCAGCGACAAGTAACGGAAGCATATTTTGTGGACCTGCGTCAAGATTAGGTACTCCTAGAAGCAACATCTACCCCCAGTCCTTGTACGTGGGCTTATTGTGTCAGATATTCCATTGTTAAGGAGGAATGACGACCAAGGCTACAGCTACTGGAATGGCTATTTCTACCTTCATGTAGTCTCCGACTAGTCACATTAAGCAGCATTCTAACTGAAATGTTAAATCAAGTCAGCAGTTTTGTGGAACAGCTGCATGTTTCTTAGACTTCCCTTGCTATTTCTAGAACACTTTCATAGGGTCTTGTCCTTTCCATGAGGGAATTTAGCGTCCTTGGAGGATCCGAATAAACCCCGCGACTCGTCTGAAGCAGATGCGTTTATGAGACAACAAACATTCAAATCACTTATGCGTCACCAAACCGACCAGTCAGTTAGATCGAGATTCATTAATACTTATAATTCATTCGAATGGCAATCTGCTCACAAGTTTTGCCTAGGTCTGAGAAGGTTGTCATGAGTATATTTTCAAAATAGGCGCAGTTTTCAATTAACTATTTATCTTACTCCCCTACTAAAGACGAGGCCTTAAGTAGAGCAACGATGGCTGGAACGATTTTTTACTTTTTGGCCGCAGACAATTGCCTGGCCAAATAAACAGAAGAAGCTCTCTTTTGCCGCAAAGTAGGTTCGGAAACTCATCATTCGAATTATTTTCATTGAATCTGCTTGTCAGGAAGGGGAAAATAGTCGTGTTGACGAACATCTCGCCAGTGACCATGTGGGATTTACATACGCGCACAGACGAACCGGGGTTCTAGCACTTTTACTCAGGACATAAATGCCTGTTACAAGACTAAATTATTACTCCAAGACCCAACTATTAAGCTAGCAAAGGCCCTGCATGCGACGGGCATATGGGCCGCACGCTTTCGCGAAAATCGATAGATTCAAAATCCGATCGATAATTCTCTCCAGCCTGCCCAAGCCCGATCCATTCGCAAGCCCATTCGTCATGAACGCGCTTCGCCGTCTTCTGCAACGTATTCGCCGACCGCATTACGGTAGACGTCTACGTAGATCTGTACAGAATCGGACACTAGGTGAGTGCAACTTCATTTAGACATTATTTTCATATCATTAAGGGCAATGATCAAACATTTAACAGTTTAATGATAATCTAACTGATGATTTGTCCGTTGAAATAATAAAATGTCATACCTGATCTGGCTAACGGAGTATCGGCAACATGCTGAAGAAGTTTTCAAGTGTTAGAAAGAGTTGTTAAGTCAAACAATTCCCGTGAAGTTGAATATGCAATATTTCTGGTATGGATATGGGAGACATGCAGGACGTATATTTGGGGCCCAAAAGTCTGACGACGAGTTGGGGAAACAGACTCGAAAATTAACGCACTAAAGGTTATTATCCTCCCAAAGAATCCTATGTGTTTTCAATGGAGTATATTAAATTGGATAAGTCTCTAGTGAGAGATTGAGACAAGTGTAGGTTATGGATGGCTACATGGGTGTATTGTGAACGGATGTATCCTCATAGCAGGCAGTAATGACCTGCTACTGATTGTCTGCAGACTGTTTCCGTCTTATTCACCGACATCAGCGAGAAATGGATATGCAACTTCACAGTCTTAATTAAAAAAGTCTTGTTGGATCGAATACGACTCGGTCGGGCAGGGCTTGAAAGTATCCCCAGCAGGATACACTAGGAGAGATTAGTTCAGACGGGAATATTCAAGATTATTTTATATATTCCTTGCTAAACGTGTTATCGTTTTTCACTCAACGTCCTATCCGCATCCGTTTATCTCAACAAAGCTAGATGCTGCGTATATATAGCTAACAGAGTTGTAACTCAAAAAGTAATTCCTACTAAATGCCATTTTGTTATTGATAGGAATCAGGCTATCCAATTTGGACGGACGTTAGCCACTGCTTTTAGAGTAGAGAAGCTTCATAAAGGCAAAACGCAATATCCACGTCAATATTAGTATCATACTAACAGCTAACAATGCTGCTGATTAATCGTCATATTGGTTTTTACCGTCTACGCTGGCTAGACCATAATATCTGCAGGTTGTAGGGTCGAAGCAGACCGTGGCACACTTGTAATGCTAAGTACAATCTGAATGTGGGGTCAGATCTCGTGGAATGAGCCGTATCTTGATGGCTGGAAGTGCTACTGTCGCGTTTTCAGGCCTTCGCTCACGTTTGGAAGAGTCTTCCAGTTTTCCGACGTACTTACTTTGACCGCATTTGCAGGCATTGAGCAGACTAAGTTGTCTGTCTCCTCGCATATTTAGAGATAATTTTCCAATCATTATCAATAATCTCCCTTGCTCCATATCGCCCTTACTCACCTACTCTCTCGTCGTTCTCGTCCCTATTGCTAATTTATCTCACACGCTGGACTGATAACCGGTAAAGTATCAGCATCCAAAATTATGTATGATTGCTTGAGGGCTATAGATCGCCGATCAGCAGTAGGATACTAACGAATCAGAGACAGAATCGGATGATGATTTCGATCTAGTTCATCCTCCTTATTGATTCCCTTCATCGCCTGTGCCATCGAGTATTGCTCATGGGAATACAATGACAGGGTGGTTCTGTGGATCATCACCTCTATACCGTCTAGCGATAGGTTTTAAACAAGCAAACGAGGCTGGAGACAAGCGAACGCTGGAGGTTTTGACTCACTGCTGTCTCTGTCATTCGAGGTAGGTCGAAGATTTTGCCTTGATGAGAAGCGATCTGCACTGGCATGAATAAATGCGCCACAATGTGTCTGTAGCTATGCAAGAGATCTGACTCGGTTGCTTCGGGCACCTTGTCTACTGCCTGTCTCACGGGTTAGACGATGATGCCTACCTGGATATGTAATGCAGGTGGGAGGGAGACGGATTGTCAGCTTAAATCCTGACCGAGCGCTTCGTCAAGTCGTAGACCTTCGGTGTTCATTTATCATACACTCAGCGCTCGATTCTCGATCCCGGGGAGACACTTTTCAGAAGGCCATTAAAGCCGGCTAGATGAGGCATGATCAAAGCATGACTAAACCCTATTACGGAAGGGACCAGTTGCGGCGCCTACGGGTTCCATACACCCGTATAGTACTAAAGAGAGGACAGGATAGAGATCTATATTTCGGCAGTTGGAGAAGAAATATCTGTGGACTTTACCAGTTTATTTCTTTCGGAAAACACCTGAGAGATTGATTGTACAGCATTGTCTTCCAATCGATATTTTGCATTAACTTACCGGCGCCACTCTTCTTTCCAGGTCCAATTTACTGTATCCACCCTGTATCCGTAGGCACTGACAATATTTTCGAGTCAGTTCAATTTATCCCAGCAGATAAGCCGTTGGCCATCGACGTATTTCCAGTTATCCAGAAACCAGGTGAGCAATAGAGTTATTTTTACAATTATCCCTTTCATTTATGCTAGCTGTTTTTATTCTCAAACATGATTAAAAATACATTAATGTTCCTCGTTTCTTTTGCAGATCTATTCTACCGTAGTTTTGCCATTACCGTAGAAGAAGACCCGGTTTTTGAGACTGCCCAGCTTAAGGATATTGACAGGGATTTTACCTGTGAAGTTCATACGACAGGTGAGTTACATCATTTCTATTGTCACTGGATATATTTACTGCGTGCAAGTTTCTACCACAGACTCTGACTTCCGTCAAAGTAGCCTTTATTCCCTAAATGGAATGCCCTTCTAGGCAGCCAAGCAGATTTTGAAAAGCTGGATGCCCTCAATCAGACTTTTTTGCTTCTTATCGACTGCCAAGCATTTCGAGAAAGATATCTACTACCGGGGGATATTTCGGATACATATGTAGGGATATGCGTAAAGATTCGAGGTCCAGACATTGTATCGCTTTCATCATCTCCCGAAGAAGACGACGAAGAAGAGAGGGCGAATTCATGGACCATATTGTATTCGAACTGACGTTTCGGAAAATTCCTCGTTTCCATCATCAGAGTAGCGTAATTTTTGCACTTGCCGGTCTTGGGTTGTTCAGTCTTGCCGCTTGCTTCGTATTATAGCCGTGCTGGACGTACGAACTTTGACCTGCCTGTTTGCCGCTGACTGGCTTACACCTCCCCGGGGCTGACCGCTGACAGGCCTGCGTGACCTTTGTTCCCTTTGGGGTCGGCGTAATTGTGGTCAAATCAACGTGCCGCTTGGCCTCTCCCACGTCAGCCAGTGGACTGATCGGTCGTTGCTGTTCAGGTGAGCAGCCTTCATCTTCGCTGGCGCATCGGTGAGACAGTGTTCGGCTTTGGTCACATGACCTCTGGTCCTCAATTCCGCCCTTTTCCGTGAGCGTTGACTCTCGGTCCTGCGTGCTCGCTTGCATTACTGATCCTGTCCGGACTGATCCGAGCCTTGTACGCAGCGCCTGGTAGGCGGGATGTAGATCTATAGCTCGGTTGAGTGTACCAGCCGAGGACCAACTTTCGAGCACCTGTCTGGCCATCTTCTCATTGGCTCTGCCAATTACCCTCGCTTTCTCAAAGGCAAAATCGTGGTTCAGTTCTCTTATGTGACCATAGACCAAAGACAGCTTGTCCTTGCGATTGATTGCAAGTTGGTGTTCGTGCAATCTTGTACCGAGGCGTTTGCCCGTTTCACAAACATACCTCGCATTACAATTTAGGCATAGTATGCTGTAGACCACCGCCGACTGTTCTGTTGTTGGTAGCGGGTCTTTGGGCTTCATGATTTGCTGTCTGATGGAGCATTCTGGCTTATGAGCCACGCCAATCCCAAAAGGTTTCAGGACTCTTGCCGTTGCCTCTGATGCATTCTTCACATAGGGTATTGAGAGCCAGAACTTGGGTTTTTCTCCACTCGACCGCTCAAAATGAGGCTTTTTGAGGCAATAGCGTATGAAGGACTTCGGGTAGCCGTTGGCTTTAAAAAGGGCCTGCAAGTAATTCATCTCCTCCTTCCTCCCACTGTCGTCGCTACAGTGTATTTGAACACGTTGAAAGAGAGTTCTAACACAACTGCGTTTATGACCAACAGGGTGGTTGCTTCGGAAGTGGAGGATGCACCTGGTATTTGTTGCTTTACGGTAAACCGTTGTCCTTATCTTCCCGTCTGTCAATCTCGTAACTTGTACGTCCAGGAAGGGCAACTGATTGTTGACTTCCTCTTCTGGGTGTGGGTTTATGTTGTTCCAGTCACCTGCGACCCCTTCTGTTTACGGGCCTTGTTTTGACGCCGAGTCCAGGCTGGGGAGGAAGAGAGAGAGAGAAAAAGCATGCGGCAGATAGTGCGCAAGTTCACCATCATAATAAACTAATTCACGTGCAAGTCACCGTGCCTGCCCTCATCCTGCTGTGGGGCAAATGGTGGATATCGCCAAAACCGAAGCTAGAACCGCCAATTTAATTTAATCCAGAGACAATAGCTGATATGGGTATTTTATGCACAAGGGGCTGCGGTCGCCATGCTACCACCTACCTATGAAAATGTACGGCTCTGCCCTCATCGATGATTGTTGCACTTGGTGTGATGACTGTTTGGTGGCCGAAATTTGCGTCGTTAAATGCTGCGATTTCACCACGGCTGTTAGATGTTGGTGTGATGACCATCTGACCCACCAATCCTGGCGTCGGGAACAGTGTTCAAATGTGCGCTCCTCGCTTCGCTCACTACTCCGCCTAGGTGAAGTCTCAGCACTGAATATTGAGAGGGAAGGTTGTTCCGTTTATTTATAGACTGGGGGTCAATGAACCAGTGGAGACGACAGACAAGGGAATACTTCCTTCTTGTCGGGCCTGGCCACGTTCGTTTTTGGCAGTCGTCCTTCGTTTCATCGTGTGAACTGTCAATTCATCACAGAACGTTTTGTAAGAAAGGCGAGATCATTCTCCAGGGTATTTGCTAAATGCATTCTTATCACTCGGTCGCTTGGCAACCGAGTTGATCTCGCTTCTGCTTCAGAGAGACTAAACCACAGACAAATGCGCACCGTTTGGCCCACGTCTTCTTATGTAATGCAGATCAACAAATTGTCTCGACAGATGTTCCGCGTAGTAGGATGTCTGGAAAATGAACTTACTCTCGCCTCTACTTCCAAAGCTGAATTCAACGCTGGAAGGGGTTTCATTTACTTCCATCAAGGGCATACATGAATAAAGCTACCCAGACGCTCTTACCATAGTGTCATTGATGTGTCGGGTATAACAGTCAGATTGTCCTACAATTCAAAAACCTGGTTATTTGCAATATTCTACATAAAGGCGTCAAATAGCAGGGGCGCGATGCGTGATCCCATCGCCATGCTGTCGATCCGGCAGAAGCCTGATTTTTGAAACTAACCTGGACATAACAAGCAGCCGTTGCCATCGTAGTGTTTGAGCTACCTATTTCATGCCGACATCATTGGGAGCCCCGTCAATGTTTTTTTCTCTTTCAGATTCATTCGACCTTAGTTATTACCGTATAGAAGGACAAGAAGTGATTTTCGAGGCCGTCCGGCCCATGGCCGCTGACAAAGCTGTTAACGCCAATCTTCATGGAGCAGGTGAGCCACGTAATTTCTCTTCACATTAAATCTTCTTTGTACAAGACCGTCAAGACCTTCAATGTGGGTAATCGGACAGGTTTGAGATCGATATGGATGCTGCGATGGCGATTCTCGAATTCTGTGCAGTCAAAAGCTAGCGATGCACCGACCGCACGTCCAGATTCGATCTCAAGCCAGTGGATCATTGAACAAGGCTCTGATCGCTTTACTGACGGACTGGCGTCATGTGGGTTGAGAGCGGGGCGTTTGGCCACGTGAGAGTGGTGTACAGCCATCTGTCCTGACTTCCGAACGGAAGATAACATTCGCGCTTGGCCTCTGAGCTAAGGTACTATAGACTTGGGGTCGCCTGTGTGGGCTCGAGAAAAGTAAACTTGTCGTTGTCACTGGGTCAGGCGTCATTGTTTTGACAGACTAGTCAAAAAAGCCATTTTCTCACAGGAAGTTTTACATGGAAGATAGTCCATCCTTCAGTGTGTTCACTGACCACATTCTTCTAGACCGCTTTACTTAATATTGAACAAAACCCCGTCTATGCCTTTAAGGGACAAACTGGAACAAGCGTGTTCACTACCGTGCTCTCATTATTATCTCAGAGAATCTCGTGTTCTCAGCACATCAGCAGATTTCCAAAATGCTGAAAGATTTGTTTCCAAAAACATACTAAAACGGTGGGGGGGGGTTTAAGTCGACATTTCAACCTCTTCTTTGTCCTAGAGGAAACCAGTTCTTCGCCTATTCCACACTGCTTTACGACGGAAAGCTATGTGGTTATTACTCAGAGGACGCCGGAGGACAGACCGTGCGAATTCTTCGGAACAACGATGAACGAAGACCATCAGACAACCAAAGTGACAGCATTTTGCAGCAGCCACGGTACCTTTCATTGATTTACCCTTTCATGCATTTACAGACTCAAAAGTATGCGTCCATCCTGTAGGCGCCGCAAAGCCCAGGATAAAACGCGCGTTGAAAGCATGGCTGGGAACGTCTCAGTCTCCGCCATTGAGGCTGTACTTTCGGTAATTTCAGTTTTGACGAATGTTTCAAACAATGCTTTTTCAGTTCTCTGGAATGTGATCAAGGAGAGACATTGGAGACCTCAAAAGTCTCCTCAATTGACTTGTCCTATCCAAATACATCAGAGACTACAATACCAGTGCCAGATACTATTGGCACTTGGTCGAAATCGTCTCTGGCGGAACCATTCCTCACCGAAGTATTCGCCGGAGGTAATGCACAAAACGCCATTTTCGTAGCTTAAACATCACACCAGTTTTTGGATAGATGTAAAACAGTGCATTTGAAGGTGCTTAGTAGACAGTAACAAATTCAGTATGCTTAAAGTTAAATTACGACTGAATTACAATGCGATGTGGAGCATCAATAAATCTCGTTGATAGAGGATACAAATTTCGGATATCGTATCTACTCCTAACTACGGCTTCTGGGGTTGCTGTTTTAATAAAGCAAGAAACGAATTTCTGATAAGGAATCTGAAAAGGGATTTTAATTGTTTGAGTGTCGGGGCCAAGAACGCAGGTGCAGTTGATGGTCTCAATCACAACTGCTTAACACTCTGTGTACTGAATGGCATTACCGACAAAGGCAAATGAGACTGGGATGGCCATTTCTGGCTTATTAGCCGTCATCAGCCAGTCATACCCAAACCAGAAGTGTGAAACATCCGAAGCTCGAATCTGCGACCTGTTATTTAGAATTCCATGCCTCTAACCACCGGGCCAAGAGCCCGTTGCCTTGTGTACTGCCGAAACTGGCCAAGGCACTGGCTCGGCAGATTGCGTTGAGTGGCTTCTTCCGGCCTGAAGATTTTGCACATACTAACTCGATCAATATCCCCCTTTGCATAGGCTTCAAATTTGTCGGAGTTAATGCGGTCGAGTTCTGACAAGAAGATGGGGACTCGGAATATGCCCATGTGGCAGCACGTCTACCTACTCTGTTCATCCGCAGACAGTAGCTCCTTTCTCAGCAATGTATACTTAAGTTTGATCGTGAAGGATGTTTCATTTACATGCAAAATAGAGGGGGTTAGTGAGAATGTTGACGATTTTCCTTGAGCAAGTAAGTCTTTACCTGCCCTAACAAGCACTTACCGTCCGACCGCCACCTTACTCTCGTAACTATGCTACTGGCATTCCCTCAGTACGGCGTTTATGGTGCAGTTTCGTCGGGTGCTGAAGATTCGCGGAAGCTCATATCTGAATCAGTAGATAATGCGTAGGGAAAGGCATCAGGATAAGTTTTGCAGTCAGAAAAGTGAACTTATTTCCACTGCCTACCATTGTATTAGTAGCATACGTGGAATGCGTGGTATAAATGGGCGTCCAAAACTCTTTTATCTATACCACATATTCTGCACTTTCCAGACACCCATAACATCGCCATCCCTGACGATGCCGGAACGTATAAAATTTTAAAGCCAGAGCAGGGAGACGATGAGAAGGATGACACGTTGGATGCGGTGTCGCAAATTTCCAACGATGTGGATGCCGAATGGCATTCAGAGAGTACAAGTTGGGCCTTGATCCACGAGGAGGTATTCGAGGATGAATTATTGGAAATGGGTAAGTTGGCCATTGCCTATGCGTTTAGAATGTCATTTAACATCGGAAAATTGAAGGCCGGTACCGGTTCCTGTTTTATCCAGCCTTTTGAATTCCGACAAGAAGTTTTTTTCATATTTTTTCTGAAAATTGTCACGTTGGTTAAGGAACACTAGGACCGGCATATCATGTCCCGGTTAGGAGAATGTGCACGGGGGGTGGTTAGAGAGGCACAAGGGAGAGCGCTTTCACTCGACTTGAGTGCACGTAGGATGGAACTCAGCTGGACTGAGACAGTCTGTGCACGCACATGCGTGCACATGTGCACCGCCATGCCAGCGGATGTCTGTGATTGGTAAGGGGCGTGATACTGTCATGGGGACCATAAAAGTTCCTTAGCAGGTCAAATGATCTTGAAGATCGTGGGCTTGGATCATGAACGACGGTTGAACCTCTGACACTGCACAACTGTCTCGCATTGTACCGGTCTTTGTGCAGTTTAATGGGTCCTGCGTAGGAATAACATGAACTTAGTTAGATTCCCAGCCCACTCCCACATCAGCTTATGCATTCTACCAAGTTTATGCTCGTGTAGATGGCTCAAGACACCCTCATCTGATGTCGCTTGAACTTAAACGCTTAAATTCGATTTGAGAGCCCATGTCACGGAATGGCCTTTACAGTTAGGCGTTCTTATTCCGGTTCAAATGGAAGACGAGTCAAACGTTAAACCCTCCGAACAGGTGCATGGGTGCAGATGTGACGTACGGAGAGGCATGTATGGCAACAGCTCAGCGCAACATTGGATCTACGAACGCTACGGCAGTGGGCGAACTGATGTGGTGCCCCCGTAAGTGACTCCTTAATGCCAGCCATGAATGTGCGCCGGCAGTTGCAATACGTGAGTGGGATTTGACGTTGGTAGTGCGATTCCACAATATTGCAAACCGCTTGCCTGTTCAATCATCATGGCCTCCTCCATTTATGGCACTTCCCCATCAGTCATCAAAAGGCATTCTGGCATTACCGTGGCAAAGACAACAATGCGGTTGTTCGCAAATTGCCGAGCAGAGGAGAAGTAGTGCTCGACTGTACTTTTTAAAATTACCTTTAAATGTGCATGCATTATAATAATTGTAATGGAAATGATCACTGGGATATGGGTACGTGCAGTAAACGACGTTCATATTAGACAGCCAATCATTTTTATCGGAATTTAATTTTGTCCCATTTGCAGAAGAGGGCTGTAAATCAATTCGCCCGGAATTTGTCCTACAACCGCGCCATCACTTGGCGGGCAATGTGGTGAAAGTAGACTCAAATTCCCCAAGACCGACTGCAGTGATGACCGTCGCTGCTTGCGACAGCCATCACCGACGGAGGTGGAGCAGAGTGACTGATGGCGAGGGAGAAGGTAACATTCTCGCATTATTTTTGAATAAAGCTGTGGTTGATAGATGAGGAACTAGGGACCGATTGAGCCAGTCCGAATTTACTTCATGCTGGTCTTAGTAATGTTTGCCACTTCCTGTTTAGTGCCTTGTCAGATTGTCAGACCTTTTAGGAATCTTATCGGTAAACGAAGCAAACATGGCTTTCGAAGAATGGAGGAATTATACCGTGACCACAAATGTTATTACGTATTTGCGGTAGCACAATTTCTCGCCTGCGCGATGTTGTTGTGTTCTGCGCTCCCGTGTCCTAACAACACATTTAGAGACAGTTGGAGGATACATCAACTTAACTGTCTACAGATCTGCACTACAGATGCTGATTCAATTTCGTCTAGTCATGTGTGATGATGTATGTATCGAACTCTGCACCATAGCTGCCTATCCAAAAGAAGATATCGCTTGCCTGACATTCTGGAAACATGACAGATACTGCTACCATGACAGGGACGCTTCTTCGACTTTTACTCTTTCCATCATTGGTGTGTAGCACACGGCGGAAATCGTAGACTTCCACAGTTGAACTGTCGTCTTTGAAGGTGAGCGTCAAGCTGGGATATTGTGCTACGTCAACCAGACGATGGACTTGCGAAGCTTCAACCGCGCACTCCTCCCTCACCATCCTACATCCCGTGGCAATGCTAAGTCAGGATGACCAGAAGCGAGCTTGTTCTCAATGATTAACGAAGCTAAAGGACACTTCTAAGCGTGCAGTACAGGACCTGATTTGGGCACGACGGACTAGGTTTAACAAGAGAACGACTCGGATCCCCCCTGAGATGGAGAGACTAAGAGACTAAACTTGACCGGAGCTATGGCACTCTGATTGACCATCCTGAGGCGGTCGATTTATCCAATCAATTGGCCTTCTTCCAAGTCAAAAAAATTCAGCTTGTTAAGATATGTCAAATGTATTTCAGACCACGGACCGATAAGAAGTATTGTGACGGTGGAGTAAAATAGGTACAAGGGAGAACGCTTTCACTAGATAGAACACTTGAGAGCAATTCGACTTTGGAAGTGCACTTCCTCACTGTAGCAGTCTGCGTGCTTGTTAAATTTCCTTGGCTACCTTTATTATGACGCTTCCCCGCAGTCATTAGAAGTAAATCAGCCTTCCTCCTCTTCCCCAAGTGTGAAATTTGTTGTGGTACAGGCGAGCTCTGCACAGCCTGGTTAGGTACTGCTCCACCCTAAGCTGGCCCTCGTGTTAGGTCAGCGAAGTCTTCGAGTGTACCTTAGAAGAAGCTAGTCTTCCGCGGGACTGAGGAATAGGTTGTGCTGGCTTGTTTTTAATGCAGTCAATTGGAGTGCTCCAGCGGACGGAAGATGTCATGAAGTTTGTTTAGGTCCATATGCTTGTATGGAAGAGCAGGTGTGAGAACATGTACACGAAGGTCTTATTTCATTTTTGAACTGTGGCTACAATCGTCTTCTGAAACCTGGGTTCAGCTTCACATTCGAACATGTTTTTTGTCGAATGCAGCCTAGTCCCTGTTCGCAGAAAGATCGAACGGAACTCGCAATGCACTACGCGGCTCAAAACTAAACCTCAGTTCAATCACAGAACAGCCCTAGTCCGAATGCGTGACGGTGGCAATAACAATTCCCTGTTGACAGCCGGGGGCATTGTGAACACACTAGGGTTTGAGACCAGATATGATTTGGGTCAGCGCTACATGCTGAGACTAACCACTCGAGAGCATTATGGGCGAAGACGTAGGTGACGAATGAGGCTACAGTGTTTGCGTCGACGATAATTTATCTAGTTGATCAGGCGAGTCAGTGAGTTCGTACTTCTTGATGGGGCCTTGGATTAGACGCTCTGGTAAGGTTCGAGGTTACTTACTTACTTGTAGGTGTATGTCATTAACGGTCACTTCAGCTCATGTCAGTGTACATGTATCTATTGTTGCAGAAATCACGGGGGCGTCTGGAGATGGGCCAGTCGATGCGCCCACCACTCGACACTGCCCCCATCCTCCTCTGCCAAAAATGAGACAGCGACCAGTGAGGAGGGTGAAGCGTGGAAGAGTAAGACGATGGTTCGACGCCCTCATCTCCTGTTTTGCGGCGAGCGGGGGCAAATCGGAACCCGATTGAGTGCAACTCAGCGCATAGTTACAACTTCGTGGCTGTGAGCATTCGACTGTATATACTGACTTAACGGTTTTGTCACTCCTTATAATGTGTATATAGGTATCTGTAAATAAAACGTATTTTTTCCCACAGATTTCTTATTTTGTCATACGGGAAGTGTGGTAATGGAGTTTTACGGGGGTGGACAGTAAGGCAAAGGTTTGTAGGCCAAAGATATATTCTTTGTAGATAGTGCATCCCTCTTTGGTTATTCTCCGTCCGACTCCGTTTGCCTTATTATCCCGGCAAATTATGCTCGATCGTGCTGTCATCAGCGCGCTTAACCAAATGACAGTCGTTAGGGATCTTAGATCGTCGGAGTGGAGGGAGAAGAGGTGAGGGGATAGAATGGGACCTTGAAGAACTCCGCGGTTATTGGAAAGGACCATAGATTTCCGCTTGTCAGATTGTACTAATTGAATGCGGGAAGTAAAATGATCGCTAAGCCAAGAGACAACACAGACTGGAGATCCGCAAGTGGGTAAGGAGAAGAAGGCGCGCGACGGTATTGAAGGTGGAGGAGTAGTCAAGCAAAGCACATGCGTACTCGCGACAACTCTTGTCTAATTCTCTTTGAACAGTGGTTAAGCTAATTGTGATTTAACTGAAGGCTGCCGTTCCAAGACCTCAGAACTCAGATGGTTAGAGTGCTGGTCATACACAAGCCTCGCCCTTGACGACCCGGATTCGAATTCTACTGGGATCGCCGAGTTTTTCTAGAAGAGGCACTGTTGCGCCTACTCAACCTTTGATGCTCTAACCCCAAGTGTTGGATCATATGAGGATTGAATGTGGTTCCAGTAGCTTTACAGGCAATAGTAGTGAAAATCCGATTCCCAGGTGGCATATCAAAAGAAGAGTGGGCGTTCACCGGGAGGGGTTTATTTGAGATCCGACGTTTCGGGTAGTTTACTCGTCTACCCATCTTCAGGGACTGGGAGTTCCTGTGTACAGCACTCCTTATTATGGCGCCCTTTGTCCAATGCGTGATCAGCCAATGCCGCCTGTGTGGCTGCATCCAACCCGCATGTCACCGTGACCTGAATCGCACAGGACCTCCCAGTCCCTGAAGATGGGTAGACGAGTAAACTACCCGAAACGTCGGATCTCAAATAAACCCCTCCCGGTGAACGCCCAGCTTTACAGGGGCTAGAGCCCAAGGTCACATTCCCTTTACGCACGGGACTGCTAACTGGCGCGAATAGAACCACAGCGAAAACAAAACTGCCCATTTCCGTCCCGTAATTGGGATATCCTGACTAACGATATCACCATACATGTACTGCTCTAAGGCTTCAGCACAAATGCCGTCTGAAATGCCGTGGAGTTGTTACACAAGCAGTAGTTATTAAGAAACTACCAGGATGCAATAACAGTTTCAGCTCTAAGGGTTATTAAACGAAAGGAAATCTCGGTGCTTCGCAAGACTGAGGGTCAACATACATTGGCGCCTTGCTAATGTGACTGTTTTAGCGCTCCCATTTACATTTCGGTTTTGTCAACCATTGGTACATGCTTATCTCTCGAAATTCCATCCCTTTTTACCGGTCTGAAAACGATGTGTGTGGGAAGAATGACAGTGGGGTTGACGCCGTGAATGTCTACTTCTCTGTGAACTAATTTCCACGCAATTCGGAGTATGTTTTCATGTCTTTTATTACGAGCTACAATTTAAGAACTCGACAAATCCTGACGTACTTTTGAGAAAGACCTACTAAATCGAGCCGCAGAAAATCCGAAGTTGTTCTATGGTTACATAAGAAGAAGCACACGAAACAGAGACCCAATCCCGTTATTGAAAACTAGTGACGACCTAGAACTCAGTGAAGACGGAGAAAAGGCAGAGCACCTTTCACAGTTCTTTAAGTCCATCTTTACGAAGGAAAGCGCATTTCTCCCTCCCGACTGCGACATAGTGGACGGGCCAACGATTGAGCACGTCTCTTTCGCCGAAGCTATTGTTTGCAAAGAACTGTTGAAGTTGAATGAGTCTAAATCACCTGGGCCGGACGACATACCGCCCAAATTGTTGAAGGAACTTGCTGGAGAACTATCCAAACCGCTGTCCATGCTCTTCGAAGCTTCGTTCGAAGCAGGCTATTTGCCCTCCGATTGGAAATCAGCGCGGATCACGCCAATTTATAAAGGCGGCAGCAAGGTCTTAGCAAACAACTACAGACCAATCAGCCTTACTTCAATTTGCTGCAAAATTATGGAGAAAATAGTAAAGCGAGAAATAATGCACTTCCTAGAAGAGCATAATCTGCTATGCGATGCCCAGCACGGATTTCGTAGAGGCAGATCATGCGTGACGAATCTACTATATTGTTTAGATCGCTGGACCCGGGCAGTCGATGGCAGCAATGCAGTGCACGCAGTCTACGTCGACTTTAAGAAAGCATTCGACAGTGTACCCCATCAGCGTCTCCTGTACAAACTAAACCGAACAGGCCTGAGGGGTAATCTCCTGAGGTGGATACAAAGTTTCTTGATCGGTCGCTCTCAAATCGTCCACGTCGGTGACAGGCAGTCGGCGGAGGTAGCGGTTGAAAGCGGTGTTCCACAAGGCTCCGTTCTTGGCCCTACCCTATTCATTATATACGTCAACGACTGCGTCAGCGAACTGAGTTGTGATGTCGCCATGTTCGCTGATGATGTTAAACTTTGGAGCGTCATCCGAACTGAATTTGACGAAGAGCGCTTGCAGGCAGACCTGACCCGACTCGAGAAGTGGTCACAGGACTGGCTGTTGCCGTTTAATGTGACTAAGTGTAATGTCATGCGAGTCGGCAGGACACGATCTCTGAACCGGAGGGTTTACCACCTACACGGCGTACCATTGCAGGAGGTAGACGCCCAGAAAGACTTGGGGGTGTGGGTAACGGCTTCTCTAAAACCGTCGCTTCACTGCTCCAAGGTAGCCAAGTCTGCGATGTCAGTCCTTTATCTTGTCAAGAGAGCTTTCTCTACCTTCGATGAGGACTGCTTCGTTAAAGTCTTTCGGACTTTCGTACGGCCACAGCTAGAGTTCGCCATTCAGGCGTGGAAACCGTGGACCTCTAAAGATCTCAGCATCCTCGAGAAAGTTCAGAGGCGGGCAACCAAACTCGTAGGTGGACAGGGTTCACTACCCTATGAAACCCGATTGTTCAATCTCGGTCTCTTTCCACTGAGTTACAGACAGCTAAGAGGCGACCTTATACAAACATTCCGTATACTGCGCGGCCAGGACTGCTGTCTCGTACCTACTGATTTCTTTGAGTTAGCGACCACAACGAACCTCCGAGGTCATCCACTTAAACTACGAGAAACTGGCGCCAAGCTGGACACTCGGAAGTTCTTCTTTTCAAACAGAGTGATCGAGGCCTGGAATGCTCTGCCTGCAGGTGTCGTCATGTCCACCTCCGTCGAGGCTTTTAAGCGCAACTTGGACCAGATTGCCACCAATCGTCACAATGCCACCTGACAGATTGTCTAGCATTTCGTTCGAACAGTTTAGTAATGTTGTTATATTACTGCCTATATTTCAGTAACGTTTGTTTTTTTAATATTGTCCCATGTCTGTTAAATGTGTGTTGGCATTCAATTCGTCTCCCTCCGAAACTGAGATAGCACCAACTATCCCTCGACAGACTACTGTACAGCACATTTAGTAACGTTAATGTTTTTAACTTTTGGAACAATTCGTTTATCTGTCTGGCTTACAAAACGTTGCCA
>CACRXP010000220.1:404928-419084 GCA_902702965.1 Spirometra erinaceieuropaei
CTGAGCAGACAACTGCAGGGTTCTTCCGCTGATCCAGTCACTGCGGCGTCGCTGGGTGTATCCAAGGATTTTCTCAGCTGCCCCATAGACTGATGTCTTCAGTGACGACCACTGTTTACTGACTTCTCCGTCGGCTCGGGCCGTAAAACAGGTCCGGATTTCTCTGCTTAGGGCCTCGGAAGTGCTGGCTTGCCGGATGTTTGCGACATCGAGGCGTCTAGGACGTGGCATTTTTGGTGCGGATGAGAGATGAACTTTCAAGCGTGTACGGACGAGGACATGGTCCGACCCATGGGCGTTACCAGTCTCGGCACCACGCATCGATCTGCTATCGTGAACCCAGCTGCGGAACCTTCAGCTGACTACTATGTAGTCAATCTGACTGGCCGTGCGACCGTCGTTTGAATACCAGGTCAGCAGATGTTTTTTGCGATGCTGGAAGCATGTGTTGGTGACAATCAGCAGATCGCGGCGAGGCAGGCTTTCAACTAGCGCTTGCAACTGAGAGTAAAACGCCTCTTTATCGCGCTGTTCGGCAGCCGACGTTGGTGCATACACAGCGACGATGGAGATGTTCGTGACGTTCGTACATTTCAGCATCCAATACCGAGAGTCAGTCCAGGATTGAGTAGTCCAGCTCGCATACTATTCGCCCGCACCACTGGACTAGCGTTGCGGAGCGCGTCGGTTCCCGCGGACGCCGTAGCATGGGTCGTAGTACTGTGATCGGACATGTTGCATGGGGTTTCTTGGGAATTTCGAATACGTGCGGGTCCCCAACAGCCGCTCGGATTGTTTGTTCAAGGTTGTCTCCTCTAGTAGATGTGCTAACTCATGAAATGTCAACCACAATTTCGAAATGCGTTCTCCTTTCAGAAAGATAAATGAAGTAGTGTTGTAAAACGAATCATGATGCAGCATAAGTCTATAATGATCCAGTTACCTCAGGGTGTCGGCTTTCGAAAGAACTTATTTTCGGCTGCATGCAAGGTCTATACTCTGCAAAAAATGACTACTTAAGTAGCATGCAATTTTCTCATTGATTTTCGATGCCTTTGAAAATTCAATTATATTTGGGGGAAAACAGGCCTAAAAATATTCATTCTTTTACTTATTCGGTAGAAAATCACGTCTTCCTCCAATTTCATACTGAAAAGAAGAGTATAATTTGGTTTTAAAAAAGTTTCTAATTGTGAGATTTTGTAATACCGTTAAATGGCCGTTCATGATACGTCATGCATCTACATTTACGAATGTGGCTTGTAAAGTTAACAATATTGCTAAAATCCACTGCTTACTTTTATGAACCTCATATGGTCTCCTCTTAACACCGTGGCGATATGCATGGTTTTCCGTACACGGAAACTATACAGCTTGTAGTTTTTAAACCCTGAATGCAACTGTAATAGTAGGCCGGGTTCAAAATTATTCGGGAATTAGAAACTTTCTTAAAACCGAATTATACTCTTTTTGGCGTATGAAATTGGAAGAAGACGTGATTTTCTACGGAATAAGTAAAAGAATAAATATTTTTATGCATGTTTTCCACGAAATATAATGGAATTTTCAAAGGCATCGAAAATCAATGAGAAAATTGCATACTACTGAGGTAGTCATTTTTTGCAGAGTATAGATTTCGCATGCAGCCGAAGATAAGTTCTTTCGAAAGCCGACACCCTGAGGTAACTGGATTATTATAGACTTATGCTGCATCATGATTCGTTTTACAACACTACTTCATTTATCTTTCTGAAAGGAGAACGCATTTCGAAATTGTGGTTGACATTTCATGAGTTAGCACATCTACTGTAAAATCGTACGTATTAGATACAGTGTTTAATTACTTTCGTTGCGCCTGCATTACGTATGTCTTACGAAAGTTTTTTTTATGCAGGAACTACCAATGGCCAGTGGAAGTGACTTCTCATTCTGGATACGAAGGTCGCTGAAACCCCCCTGATCCAAGACGGACTTTGTACATTTACATTTTTTGACTTACGTATTCAATAAATCGTCCTTCCACAATACCGCCTTCCGACTTTACCATCTTCGGGACGTGGAGGTTCGCTGTGACTCGTTTCGGGGTTTTACGTTAGGCGACCGTTCGTCATGGTTGGCGTTTACGGCCAAAAAATCGAGGCCGCGATGAATGGAAAAAAACGAGAAAAAGCCCGCGCGCAAAATTTTTTTCCAAGGTGCGGCCAAGTCCGGCCAATGTGTTGATGGCCAGACCACAGCCACACCATTCGGCCACACCTGGCCGCAGCATAGCCGCACTTGGCCACACCATATTTGCGTCGGCCAAGTGCGGCTGGTGCTGGCAGGGATTGATTCGCAACTTATTACTCCCCCCATCCTTCTACTGCTTTCGAACAGATAGAAAATCTTTATCTTGTGGCAGAGGGGGAGGCGTTGCCATTTTCGTTAATCAAAATTGGTGTAGAGACTGTAAGTCCCTTTTTTTCTTACTCTGATGATTTAATAGATGTAATCGCTGTTTTATGTAAGCCCCGTTTGTTAAGTAATTTTAAAGGCATCATATTTGTTATTATTTACATTCCCCCCTCTTCCTGTGAAGGCGCATTAACCCGTTTTTTCGACTTCCTCTCACAAAATCTTGCTTTATTATCCTGCGACTATCTTACTCTCTTATGCGGTGATTTTAATCGCGTGAATTTACGTCCCCTTACACTTTTAGGCTTCGATGATCTTGTATCCTTTAATACTCGTGCAGATGCCCCTCTTGATCATATTCTGACTAACCACAGCAAGCTTTTTTGCGTAAAAAAACAGGGCTCCATTGTCAGGTTCTGACCATTCCACTTTATTGTGCCTTCCAAAAATCTATTCCACTTCAAAACGTGCACTGCTTGCCAAGCCTAAGAGAAAGGTTAAGGTTCGCAACACGTCCGCCCAATACATTATCATGCTTCAGACTTGCATTTCTATTACTATCCCCACTTTCCGTGAACATTCTAATGTTGAATCCTGTTCTTCCAACCTGACAGCGTTTTTAAATGAAATTTTCGATATTTGCTGCCCTTTTGATACTGTTATGGTACGACCGGATAGAATTTCTTCCCCCTATCTGAAATCGTTAAGACGTTAAAAAGAACTCCTTCACAAGCTAGGTTTACGTGATAACCATAAGGACGTTACCGTCTTAATAAAAACAGAGATTGTCAGGCTAAATAGCCTGTTTGTCAGCCAACTTTTTTCCTCTTCTTACTCCCCCCCTTTCCCCCCTTCCTCAGCTGAGATTTTTGTAAAATCTTAAGCGTCTCACTGGCCATCGCAACACGCTGGGACATGTGGATGCAGATTTAGACTCCCTAAATAAAAATTTTATATTTAGTCACAATGACTCCCATCTTCCCTTAGAAGACATTCCCCTATCACCGAGTACATTCCAAACCGTGTCTTTGGCAACAGTAGAGAAACACCTTAAGAAGGTCCGTGGATCAACAGCTGCCGGACCGGATGGTGTCTCGCCTTTACTTCTTAAATTTTGCAGTTCTCAGATAGCCCCTATTTTAACGCACCTAATCAATATGTCTTTCATGGAGTCCAAGATTCCCGACGCCTGGCGTACAGTGAGGATCACTCCCATCCCTAAGAAGCTTGCTAACTTTGGTCCTAAATCTTTTCGCCCAGTTGCCTGCTCCTCTGCAATACTAAAGCTTGCTGAAAGAGTTGCCCTAGATATCATAAAACCTTTTTCTTCCAGTTTTTCCGACCCCTTACAATTTGTATACAAAGCTTAACGGAGTACTTTAGATGCTGTCGCTCTTGTGGTCTACTCTGTTCTAAAAGCATTAGACAAGGGTTGCCGCGAGTATGCGTGCACCTTTCTTGATTACTCCTCCGCCTTCAATACCGTCCCGCGCCCTCTTCTCCTTTTCAAAACCTCCGCATGTGGCTCTCCAGGCTGGGTCGTCTCTTGGCTGAGCGATTATTTTACCTTCCGCACCCAATTTGTCCAATCTGGCAAGCGGAAATCTTCGACCCTCCCCAATGACTGCGGTGTTCTTCAAGGTTCCATTCTATCCCCTCACCTTTTCTCCCTCCACACTGATGATCTCAGGTCCCCTAATGACTGTCTTCTGGTCAAGTATGCTGACGATGTGGTTGTTGGACACCCTCTCAAAAGTCAGACACACCTCCGGTCTCTAAAGGATGGCCTAAACCATGTCCTAGCGTGGTCGGAGGAAAATGGTCTCCTAATTAACAACCAAAAATCCGTTCAGTGTATTTTTCGACTGCGGCCCTCTTCTAACCCTGATTCCTCTGACATTCTTCCTAACGAAGTATCCTCTTTCAGGTGTCTCGGCGTTACTTTGTTCTAAAATCTTTCTTTTTCCCTCCATATTGAGTCCCTATATATTAAAGTTCGTAAACTTCTTTACTACATTCGTCGTTTACGTTCCTACCATACACCTCAACCCTTAGTCTGGCGATTCATTGATGCCTGCATTCTTCCTCTTATCCTATACTGTTCTCCTGTCATTTTTCCTGCTTTGTTAAAAAAGGATCTTTTAATTTTGAAACAAATCCTCCACATGCTCTCTTCTGCTGCTGGCGTTTCTTATATTTTTTTAGTTGACACTATCTTACAACGACACTTCAATGCGGTCAAGCAATTTGCTGGTCGAATTCTAGATGACGTTGCCCATCCCCTACATTCCGATCTTATGTCTGCCAAGTCTTCCCGCCTGATGCGCCGCAACTTCCGTCTTTTATCCTCTCGCACATCGGCTTACCGAGCTTCTGTATTGCCATTCCTAGCGCGCTATCTTACGTGCGAAGAGACAGAAATACAGAAGCTAAGACTTGAACTATCCCCATAATAATCGTTTCTTTGTGTTAAACTTTGACTCTTGAATAATCTATTAACTTATTTACTGCCCATAGTGAATGGAGCCAACTTTTTGCTGAAAAATTTGAACATATGATTTCAAAATAAAGCGCATTCCTCTCCTCTCTCTCTTTTCAAGCTGATTTGGGGTGTATTGTGGCCAGGCTTGGGTAACGGTTGATGCATAACCACCGTCTTCCCCCTGTTTATGACAAGGCCGAAGTTGTCGCACGCGAGGAGGCGCTGAGTGCGCATTCGTCGGGAATAGAAGTTCGTGGGCATAGTTGTGGAGAAACGCGACTGCAAATGCATCCGCCGCCGATTGACGATTTGTCCGACCGTTCTGTGGGCAAAGCGGATCTCGGGGCGCTCATCACTGCAAGCGTCCATTAGCATGGCAGGCAACATGAGGCTGAAGAGGGTTGGCGAGAGTAGACAGCCCTGCTTGACTCCGTTGATTGCTACGAATGCCTCTGAGACGGCTACACTGTCCGTGACATGCGCCGTCATGCCTTTGTGGAGCTAATGCACCATGTGAGCAAATCGGTCGGGACAGACGATATTCTGCATGATTTTCTACCGCACTTCGCGATTCGCCGTGTCGAGGACTTCGGTCAGATCCGAGAGGATAGAGTAAAAGTGGATCCGGATCTCCTGACTCTTCTCCTGTAGATGGCGGGTGGCGAAGCTGATGTCAGTGGTGACGCGATGACGGCCGAAGCCGCACTGGCTTTTCGGCAAGAGGGAAATTCCTCTATGGTTGTCGCAGATTTGTCGATTACCTTTTCGCTTATAGAGACAAACGAATGTGGTATCCTTGAAATTCCGAGGCACTTCTCGTTGACGCCGCATGTTCTGGAAGAGCGTTGTCAGATGACCCTTAAGTTGAGGATCGCTGTGCTTGTAGATCTCAGTAGGGATCTTCGAAGCAGTCCTGATGTTGACGACGAGCGCGAACGAGGACAGCCAGGATTGTCGACCAGACCTTGTACCTTACTTGACACCGGCGGTTTTCTACGGAGACGTTTACTTTGGCGGCGACGACGGCGGCAGCGTCAGGAATTTCGACTAGCCTCTTAGCTGGTTTATTGCTGAAGCGGAGATGCTGAGCAGGCAGAGACAAAAAAGCAGTATTCAGCCTATCCGGGGGTCGCTAACCTTGAGGTCCCCTGCTAGGCTATAGACGAATCCTCATTTTTGAGATGACGAGGCGGTGGTCGGTCCACACGTCAGCACCCGCCGTCATCTTTATCACCATCATACCCGGCTGGTCTCGCCTCCGGACGAGGACATAGTCCGGGAGGGTGAATCCAGGTGAGCTCTTCCAGTTGGCCTTGTTCAGAGAACCGAGTCTCGCTGCTTTCAGCGATGTCCACCTTCTAGCCCACCAGTTTCCGAGCGCGTAGCCTCGTCCTCAAAACAAACGAACATTCCAATCTGCCAAAGTAGGCGGAATCGCCCTAGCAGTCTGTGGGGTGTGGCAACGAGAGGAGGACAATGGAGATAGAGTATGGTTTTGTGTTTGGCTGTTGTGACCGTGTGTGTCGCATCTTCAAGCCACGGTCAGCGTGCGGAGGACGTGATTCCAGGGTGTGTTTAGGGCACTTTTTATAGCCCTGTCCCATCGCGGAGGTAAGCAGTGCTGCCACCTAACAAGGGCTGTTTGAACATCCCATACGTCTATCGGTCTCCGCTATGGGCCACGACTTTGTTTAGTGGAAGGAGGAAGCAAGTTAGCCAGGGCCGCCTACGTGATTGCTGTCGCTCTCTCCGTAGGTCTTTTAAAGTGAGGGGGAGAGGAGGGGTGATGGGTGGAGTGACAGGAAGCAGGTTTTCCCTTCTCTCTCGAAGCCAATTAGTTGCTGAAATGTAAATAGAGAGCAGACAAATTCGACAGAACAGTACTTAGATTACAACTAGGACAAACAAGTCAGAGACATCAAGGCAAGAGAGTAGAGTAGAGCATATGGTGGGGAGAGTGAAGGGCGTAGGAGTAGGAGGCCGGAAAATAGGTGCGGAGAAGTAGAAAGGTGTTCGGCCCTCAAGTCACTGGGTCAGCATCTTGCTGAGTGCTGAAAATGCAAGGGTGAGCAGAAAAGGACAATCAAGCGGTATTCGGCCTACCTGGGATCACTTACTCTGAGGTCTCCGGCGGGGTTGCGGATGGCGTCTCAGTTCGAAGATGGCGGAGCGGTGACCCATCCGGCCAGCGATGGTGGGACCGGAGCCGACTTACCACGTGTGTAGAGATACACACACCGATACCTTCACCTAGTTTAACCCACCGGTCGAGGGGGCTACTATTGTATGGCTGCTAGACAGAGCCTAGCTTCGGAGAGCCACAGGTGAGAGTTGGGTGCCCGTCATTGGACGCTCAACGTAGTTAACACCTGCAAGCAATTGGCGACCTACTACGACCGTCATGTCGTAGGGAGTATTCCATTAACTGCCCATGTATGACAACTAAGCTGCTGTTAACACAGCAAACCCAATCTGTGTGGTAAAATCCTCGAAAAAAAATTTAGTTTAGATGCTGAGCGTACTTCTGCCTCAGTAGTCTGATTGTAGAACTTGATTGAGGTCCAACCCAAGAAAACCCATGTAATGATGAGTTTCAATATCCAGACTTCATTGTTGGGACAGGACGTTGTAGCAGCACTGCGGGAATCGGAATAGCAGCGACACGTAAAGGAACGCATTTGTCTGGGCCTACACCAACATTAGGTATTCTGAGAAGCAACATCAACCCGCAGTTTTCGGAGGTGGATTCATTGTGTCAGGTAGTCCATTATTAAGGAAGGATAGCGACCAAGGCCACAGATACTGGAATGGTTATTTCCACCTTTATGTAGTCTCCGGATAGCCTCATTAAGCAGCACCCTAACTGCAATTTCAAATCAAGTCAGCAGTTGTATGAAACAGCTACATGCTTCGTAGACTCCCCCTGATATTTCTAGAACGCTTTTATTGGGTCTTGTCCTCTCCATGCCGGAATTTAGCGCCCCTGGAGGATCCGAATAAACCGTGCGACTCGTCTGAACCAGATTCCCTTATAAGACAACAAACTGTCAAATCGTTTATGCGTCACCAAACCGATCGGTCAATTAGATCCTGATTCATAAATACCTTTAATTCACTCGAATGCCAATCTGCTCACAAATTTCGCCTAAGTCTGAGCAAGTTGTCATGAGTATCTTTTCAACGTATACGCAGTTTCCAATTAGCTATTCATCTTGCTCCCCTACTAATGACAAAGCACTAAGTAGAGCAACGAGGGCTGGGACTATTTTTCGCTTTTGTGACTGCATACAATCGCCTGGCCAACTAAACTGAAGAAACACTCTTTTGACTCAAACTAGCATCGGCAATTTATCGTACATATTATCGTCATTGAATCCGATTATCAGGGATAGGGAAATATTCGTATCAACAAACGTATCGCGAATAACCATGTGGGATTTACATACGCGCACAGCTTAACTGGGTTCTAGCACTTTTACTCAGGAGATAAATGCCTACGAAAAGACTCAATCATTAACCTAGGAAAGGCCCGGCATGCGATGGGCATTTGGGTCGCACGCTTTCGCGAAAATCGATAGATTCAAAATCCGATCGATAGTTCTCTACAGCCCAGCCCAGCCCGAGCCATTCGCAAGCACATTCGCTATGAACGCGCTTCGCCGTTTATTGCGCCGTATTCGACGACCATCTTACGGTAGAATTTTACGTAGATCATCTGTACAGCATCGGACACTAGGTGAGTTCAACTTCATTTGGACAATATTTTCTTATTATAAAAGGCAATGATCAAACATTTCACAGGTTTAATGGTAATCTAAGAGATGTTTTGTCCTTTAAAATAATAAACTGTCTTACCTGGTCTGGCTAACTGCTTATCGGCAACATGTTGAAGAAGTTTGCAAGTGTTATAAAGAGTTGTTGAGTCAAACAATTCCAGTAAAATTGAATATGCAATATTTCAAGTACGGATATGGGAGATATGGATGAAGTATATTAAATTGGATAAGCCTCTGGTGAGAGGTTGAGACAAATCTATGTTGGGGATGGCCACATAGGCCAAGGATGTATCCTCATAGCAGGCGGTAATGAGCATAGCCACCTTGACTTGCTGCTGAGGATCTGCGGACGGGATGACTGGTCGTTTCCGACTTGTACACCGTCATCAGTGGATATTCCGACATCACAGTCTCAAGTCGAACTGGTTCGAACTGGACTCAGTCGGGCAGGACTTGAATGTATCCCCAGCAGGATATAATAGGAGAGATTAGTTCAGACGGGATTATTCAAGACTATTTTATAGATTCCTTGCACAACGTGCTATCGTTTTTCGCTCAACCTCCTATTTGCCTCCGTTTATCTCAACAAAGCTATGTGCTGCATAATTAAAAGCTAACAGAGGTGCATCTCAGACAGTAATTCCTACTAAATGCCATTTTGTTATCGATAGGAACCATGCCATCCAATTTGGACAGACGTTAGCCACTTCTTTTAGAGTAGATAAGCTTCATACAGGCAAAACCCAATGTACACGTCAATATTCTGATCATATTAACAGTCTACAATGCTGTTGATTAGTCGCCAGCTTGGTATTTACCGTCTACGCTGGCTAGACCATAATATCTGCAGGTTGTAGGGTCGAATCAGACCCGTTCCAGGTACTCTTGTAGTGCCAAGTACAGTCTGACTGAGTGGTCAGATCTCGTAGAATGAGCCGTATTATGATGGCCGGCGCCATTTCTCCGCACTACTGTCGCATTTTCGGCGATTCACTCGCGTTTGGAACAGTCGTCCAGTTTTTCCGACGTAGTTTATTTGTCCGCAAGTTTAGGCATTGAGCAGACTAAGTTAGCTGCCTCTTTGGAGATGTAGATAGTTTGCTTGAGGTCTGCAGATCGCCTTACAGCAGTAAGATATTAACGAATCGGACACAGATCTCGATAACGATTCCGGTCTAGTTCATTTCCCTCATTGATTCCCTTCACGTCTTCGCCATCAAGTATTGCTCTTGGGAATACAACGGCTGGGCGGTTCTGCGGATCATCACTTGTATACCATTCAGTCATTGATTCCAAACAGGCAAACGAGGCCGGAAACAAGCGCTCTCTGGTGGTTTTGACTCACTACTGTCTCTGTTATTCGAGGTAGGTTGAAGACTTTGCGTTGATGGAAGGCGATCCGCGCTGGCATGAACAAAACCGCAACAATGTGTCTGTTGCCATGTAAGAGATCTGACTCGGCTGGTTCGGGTAGCTTCTCCACTGCCTGTCTCATGAATACGACGATGTCTACCTGGATATGGAGTGCAGGCGGGAGGGGGAAGGATGGTCAGATCAAATCCCGACTGACCGCTTCGTCTAGGCGTAGAACTTCGGTTTTCCGTCCTCATGCACTCAGCACCTGATTGATGATCCTGGAGAGGTACTTTCCGGAAGGCCACCGAAGCCAGCTAGATGAGGCATGCTTAAATTATGATTACGCCCTACCACAGAAGGGACCAGTTGCGGCGCCTACGGGTTCCGTACACCCACATAGTACTAAAGGGAGGACAGTATAGGCATCTCTCTTTCCGCAGCTGGATAAGAAACATCCGTGGACTCGACCAGTTTATTTCTTTCGGAATAGTCCTGAAAGATTGACTGTACAGCATGGTCTCCTAATCGATATTTTGCATTCACTCACCAGCGCCACTCTTCTTTCCAGGTCCAATTTACTGTATCCACCCTGTATCCGTAGGCACTGACAATATTTTCGAGTCAGTTCAATTTATCCCCGCAGACAAACCTTTGGCCATCGACGTATTTCCAGTTATCCAGAAACCAGGTGAGCAATAGAATTATTTTTACAATTATCCCTTTCATTTATGCTAGCTGTTTTTATTCTCAAACATGATTAAAAATACATTAATGTTCCTCGCTTCTTTTGCAGATTCATTCTACCGTAGTTTTGCTATTACCGTAGAAGAAGATCCAGTTTTTGAGACTGCCCAGCTTATGGATATTGACAGTGATTTTACCTGTGAAGTTCATACGACAGGTGAGTCACACCAGTTCTATTGTCACTAGATATATTTACTGTGTGCACGTTTCTACCACAGACTCTGACTTCCGTCAAAGTAGCCTTTATTCCCTAAATGGAATGCACTTCTAGGCACCCAAGCAGATTTTGAAAAGCTGGATGCTCTCTATCAGACTTCTGGCTTCTTGTCGACTGTCAAGCATTTCGAGGAAGATATCAACTACTGGGGGATATTTTGGATACATATGTAAGGATGCATGGGACGGTGTGTGATAGGCGCGCCCAGCTGAAGGCGCAGACCGCACCAGTTATGATCCGAGTCGCCTCTCATTCTTTGTTGTTGAATAAGGTCCTGGTCAGTATCCGTTGTGAACCCGAGGGTGTGGTGGTACGTCTGGGTGTGGGTTTCTGTCGTTCCAGTCACCTGCGGCCCCTTCTGTCTACGGTATTCTGGGACTTGTTGTGACACCGAGTCCAGGTGAGAGAGGTAGAGAGAGAGAGAGAGAGAGAGAGAGAGAGAGAGAGAAAGCGTGCGTCAGATAGTGCGCAAGTTCGCCATCATAATAAACTAATTTACGTACACGTCACCGCGCCTGCTCTCATCCTGCTGTGGCGCGCATGGTGGATATCGCCGAAACTGATGCTAGAACCGCCAATTTAATTTAATCCAGAGACAATAGCTGATATGGGTAGTTTATGCACAAGGGGCTGCGGTCGCCATGCTACCACCTACCTATGAAAATGTACGGCTCTGTCCTCATCGATGGTTGTTGCACTTGGTGTGATGACTGTTTAGTGGCCGACGTTTGCGTCGTTAAATGCTGCGATTTCACTGCGTCTGTAAGATGTTGGTGTGATGACCATCTGACCCACCAATCCTGGCGTCGGGAACAGTGTTCACCTGTGCGCTCCTTGCTTGGCTCACTACTCCGCCTAGGTGAAGTCTCAGCACTGAATTCTGAGAGGGAAGGCTGTTCCATTTATTTATAGACTGGGGGTCAGTGAACCAGTGGAGACGGCAGACAAGGCAATACTTCCTTCTTGTCGGGCCTGACCACGTTCGTTTTTGGCAGTCGCCCTTCGTTTCATCGTGTGAACGGTCAATTCATCACAGAACGTTTTTTAAGAAAGGCGAGATCATTCTCCAGGGTATTTGCTAAATGCATTCTTATCACTTGGTCGCTTGGCAACCGAGATGATCTCGCTTCTGCTTCAGAGAGACTAAACTACAGACAAATGCGCACCGTTTGCGTCACGTCTTCTTATGTAATGCAGATCAACAAATTGTCTCGACAGATGTTCCGCGTAGTAGGATGACTGGAAAAAGAAGTTACTCTCACCTCTACTTCAAAAGCTGAATTCAACGCTGGAAGGGGTTTGATTCACTTCCATCAAGGGCATACATGAATAAAGCTTCCCAGACACTCTTACCATAGAGTCATTGATGTGTCGGGTATAACAGACAGATTGTCCTACAATTCAATAAACCTGGTTATTTGCAATATTCTACATAAAGGCGTCAAATAGCAGGGGCGCGATGCGTGATCCCATCGCTATGCTGTCGATCCGGCAGAAGCCTGATTTCTGAAACTAACCTGGACATTGCAAACAACCGTTGCCATCGTAGTGTTTGAGCTACCTATTTCATGCCGACATCATTGGGAGCCACGTCAATGTTTTTTTTCTCTTTCAGATCCATTCGATCTTAGTTATTACCGTATAGAAGGACAAGAAGTGATTTTCGAGGCCGTCCAGCCCATGGCCGCTGACAAAGCTGTTAACGCCGATCTTCATGGAGCAGGTGAGCCACGTAATTTCTCTTTACATTAAATCTTCTTTGTACAAGACCTTCGAGACCTCCAATGTGGGTAATCGGCCAGTTTATGAGATCGATATGGATTCTGAGATGGCGATTCTCGAATTACGTGCAGTCAAAAGCTAGAGATGCACCGACTGCACGTCCAGATTCGAGCTCAAGCCAGTGGATCATTGAACAAGGCTCTGATCGGTTTACTGACGGACTGGCGTCATACGAGTTGAGAGCGGGGCGTTTGGCCACGTGAGAGTGGTGTACAGCCATCTGTCCTGACTTCCGAACGGAAGATAACATTCGCGCTTGGCCTCTGAGCTAAGGTTCTATAGACTTGGGGTCGCCTGTGTGGGCTCGAGAAAAGTAAACTTGTCGTTGTCACTGGGTCAGGCGTCATTGTTTTGACATTCATCTTCGGATAGACTAGTCGAAAAAGCCATTTTCTCACAGGATGTTCTACATGGAAGATAGTCCATCCTTCGGTGTGTTCACTGACCACATTCTTCCAGACCGCTTGACTTAATATTGAACAAAACCCCGTCTATGCCTTTAAGGGGAAAACTGGAACAAGCGTGTTCACTACCGTGCTCTCATTATTATCTCTGAGAATCTCGTGTTCTCAGCCCATCAGCACATTTCCAAAATGCTGAAAGATTTATTTCCAAAAACATACTAAAACGGCGGGGTTTAAGTTGAAATTTCATCCTATTCTTTATCCTAGAGGAAACCAGTTTTTCGCATATTCCACACCGCTTTACGACGGACAGCTATGTGGTTATGACTCAGAAGACGCCGGAAGACAGACCGTGCGAATTCTTCGGAACAACGATGAACGAAGACCATCAGACAACCAGAGTGACAGCATTTTGCAGCAGCCACGGTACCTTTCATTGATTTACCCTTTCATGCATTTACAGACTCAAAAGTATGCGTCCATCCTGTAGGCGCCGCAAAGCCCAGGATGAAACGCGCGTTGAAAGCATGGCTGGGAACGTCTCAGTCTCCGCCATTGAGGCTGTACTTTCGGTAATTTCAGTTTTGACGAATGTTTCAAACAATGCTTTTTCAGTTCTTTGGAATGTGATCAAGGAGAGACATCGGAGACCTCAAAAGTCTCCTCAATTGACTTGTCCTATCCAAATACATCAGAGACTACAATACCAGTGCCAGATACTATTGGCATTTGGTCGAAATCGTCTCTGGCGGAACCATTCCTCACCGAAGTATTCGCCGGAGGTAATGCACAAAACGCCATTTTCGTAGCTTAAACATCACAACAGTTTTTGGATAGATTAAAAACAGTGCATTTGAAGGTGCTTAGTAGACAGTAAAAAATTCAGTATGCTTAAAGTTAAATTACGACTGAATTGCAATGCGATGTGGAGCATCAATAAATCTCGTTGATAGAGGATACAAATTTCGGATATCGTATCTACTCCTAACTGCGGCTTCTGG
>CACRXP010000220.1:446042-459926 GCA_902702965.1 Spirometra erinaceieuropaei
CAGTCTCCCTTGTCTTTGTCGGTAATTCCATTCTGCCTATATATATATATATGTATATATATATATATATATATATATATATATATATATGAAGTTATAAAATCATCAACAATTAATGTGAGAAATGCATCCTATTATGTAGTAACTTTTCGCCGAGTGCGGTCAAAAGGCAGTACATTCAAAGGCTGACATCCTGACGAGTCCGAACTATTATAGGATAATGCTGCATAATAATCTGTATTACAACACCACCCAGATAATCCTTCCTAATCCAAAACGCATTTCAAAATTTCCGCAAATATCTCATGAGGTCGGTAACTGACTGTACGTAATTTATTTATGGACAGTGAAAAACAGTGACAACATCGGAAAAATTTCAGTATTTATGTGGGCTATACACTCGAGTCCAAAACTGTGCCGAGATGGTGAAAACGGTTGTAAGGCATAGCGGAAAGTATGTTTCTCCTTTGGAGGTAGAAAAACATCAGCATCTTTGCTGTACCGGACATTGGTACATCTTCCTGCAGCTTTGTTTTTAATCGGCTCCAGTAGTGCTCGCTTGTATTCGTATGCCTGCCAGTCGTGGTGTATTCAAAGCTGACTGTGCAGTACACATATCATATTGCGTGCAGGCGGACATAGTCTCTCTATTCATCCGTGACGATGATACTGCCTTCCAGCCCCACTTCATTAGCACGACTTTTAGTGCTGACCATGGGCGACTACTCGCTTGCTCAAACACCGCTTTCTTCTGCTTCTGAGTCTTATATATAACCATTACCCAGCATAGGCGCCTCACTCTTCCTCTATTATATTTCCTGTTACTGTTTAATATTTCGTTGATCTCTACGTTCACTGCCGGTCCTCCTACCTGGTTTGCATCCTTCAATGAAGCCTCGAAGCGCACGTTTCTACAAATATCACACCCCTCTATTGCGGTCGAATAATGCACACCGACCGAAACTGCTCATTTCTTCATTCGTACACCTTTAAGAATATTATAGCATATCCTAACAGCCCTATTTAATGTTAGCTTGCTTCCATCAGACATTGCAGAGCTCCTCAGAGCTCTATTTTTCTTCCACATCTGTTGCATTTGAAGGTGTAGCCGTCTGTGTGCTGTTTCTGCAGTCGCATTGCCATCTTGCAGCGGAGCAATCTCTTAAATTTAGTGCCGGTAGACATCATAAATTTTCTCTACTTACTAACAATCCCTTATTATTTTTCTTGAAATATAATACCAGACTTACGACCGTTCCGTCTACACTTTGCTTCAACATCCGTGTTACGCCTTCTTTCATGATGGTAGAGGGGCGCTCACCGATTGCTCTTACGGAACTCACTCGTCCCGTCGTGCCTTACGGGTTGGCTCTCTCTCAAGCTTAATCAGCAGCCGCATAGCGGTGCATGATATAAGCAGCATGTTATTGCCGACAAAGGCAAGGTAGATTGGAGTGGTCATTTTTGGCCTATTAGTCGTCCTCAAGCAGTCATACCCAACCCCGAAGTGTGCAACACCTGGGGCTCGGTCTCGTGACTAGTCCAACGTCTGTAACCACTGAGCCACGGGCTTGTCCTCCTGTCAGTTTCGATCGGGAATGTACAACGGTAGAGGGACGCTCACCAAAATACCATTCTTGGGTCACTTCTTGAGTGTTTTCCATGGGCTACATCCGTAAAACCCATATTATCACCGTTCCCGTATCAAAATCGCTTATCCTTCAGTTCTTTCTTCCCGGACAGCCTAACAGAGCCGGAAAAGTTGTCTCCATTGGTGAACCAATTAAAGATTTCATGCTCTTACTGATTTAAATAATTTGTCAGAATGTATCGCATTCACACATTTATTGACTTGGATAGATATACTGCAGTTTGCGACTGCCTTCAGCTTGCGAGTTAGACTTTGATGTTTTGGTCACTGATTCCCCAGTCCCTGTGCGATGGATTCGCAAGCGACCGACAAGGCCGAAGTGTGAGGTGAATGTACAAGGACAGTGTGGACAAGAAAAGTCGGTGGTGTCTGATTCGGTGGTGTTTGCGGCGATAGAGCTGCTGGTGGTGGGCGCACCAGGCGGCGGTGAGTGGGTTGGGCTAGGCATGGTGAGTGCGTAGGAGGTGCTATGTGTTTCGAGGCTGCGGTAACTTCTGCTCTCGTGGACACGTGCGTTACTTAGGAGGCCCATGTGGTGCATGAATGTGCGGGAGCCGTGGAAGCGAATTATGTGAGTGTGTGCGGGTGCTCCAGGCATTTGTTCGCCAGTCTTCGTTCGTTGGGTTTGCATGTGACCGAACAGGCTAATGTGTGAGGTGAAGGTGCGGTCGCAAGCGGTTTGCTGACTGCTGAAAACGTAACGGTGAGCGGACGTGGACAATAAAGCGGTATTCGGTTTACCTGGGGATCCCTTGCCTTGAGGCATCCAGCGATTTTGCAGACTGGAAGATGGCGGAACGAGGATTTATCTGGCCAGCGGTGGTGGGAGCGGAACTGAGTTACCGCGTGTGCGGAGATGCAAACACGGAAACCCCCACTTAGATTAGCCCGCTGGTCAAGGCGGCCACTGGGGTATGGTCGCTAGACAGGGCCTAGCATCTATGAGTCGTCCTCTAGTAGGTGTTTGTGTGTATGGAGGGCCAGGTTGCGCTCGTGGCGCGCGCAGTCATGGTCAGTCGGTCATTCCAGCCACCGCGCCCATTTCACACTCCAGTATGCTGACCAGCTTGGACAGCGGCTGCGGTGTGGGAATGGGAGGGGAGAGTGAGGTTGACGACTCAGCGCATTTTCTACTCACTATAAACAATCTGACGCGCTTGAAGCTATCTCTGTGCGTTAAAAGCCGTGGCCTGGAAGGTTGCCAAATGACGGGATAACTTGGACCTCCTCCTTCACTGTAGGCGATCTGAGAGTCAGGCTGCAATGGCTCCTTTTTAATGCGGCCTTTATGGCAATCATACCACAGTGTGGGATCCGAGCCAGGCGTCGGCAGCACGCCTAGATGCGGCTTCGGCCGTGCCAGCCTCCAATCTCGGTTGTATTGGTTGAAATCCTGGTTATTTGTTGTGTGGACCAGGGGGTGTGGTGGAACGCCAATGTGAGGATCCGTCCGAGCCATCCACCTGCGGCCTCCCCCGTCTCCGGTCTTCTTGACTTTGTCTTGACACCGGGCTCGGGCGAGGGAGGAGGAGAGAGTGTAGCTACACTCAGAGCAAGTCTACCGGTACTATAAACCTCTGCGCAAGTCACCGTCCCTGCTCTCACCGCTGCTGCATCTGTGGGGCACACGGTGGACATCATCGAAATCGATGGTCGAACTGTCAGTAGCATCTATGAGCCACTTATGAGATTCGAGTGCCAGCAAACGAACACTAGGCGCAGTCTACACCTGCAAGCAAGTGAGCGACCTACTACGACCATCACATGAACCCACCCCACACAGTCACCGACAGGAGAGCACGATAAATAATACATAACTACAAGGGCATCGCGACTTCGATGCCAAAGCACCACTCCCAACATCGTCAATACTGACGGTGCCAAGAGGCACAATATAACTAAAATGTCTAAGTTATCTAAAATCTCACAAATCTACGTTTGGCCAGACTAGTATCCCCCTGCCACCTGGATGCCAGAGCGTTTTTCGACTTAGTTGTCACAATGACTATAGCATGTTAAACCACGGAGAATAGGGCTTCATTTTCTCTGCATTGTCGTTGTCAACAGAAGCAATGCACACCCCACAGAATTGTTCCGGTCTCCCAGAGGCTGCTGTGCAGTTTGGTGGGTCCTGCGTATAAAGAACACGGAACCTAAGTGAATTCTCAGCCCTAATTCACACTCTGACACGGACTTGCGCATTTGGCCAAGATTATGCTCTCGTAGATGACTCAAGAAAGTCCTCAACTGATGTCACTTAAACGTAGGCGCTTAAATTCGTCTTGAGAGCCTATGCTTTCGGATGGACTTTACAGTTAGGCATTCGTATTTCGGATCGAATCGAAGACGAGTCGAACGTTGAACCCTCCGAACACGTCCACGGGTGCAGATGTGACGTTCGGGGAGGCATGCATGGCAACAGCTCAGCGCTACATTAGAGCTACGAACGATGCCCCGGTGGGCGAGCTGGTGTGGTGCCTTCGTAAGTGTCTTGATAATGCCAGCCATGAATGTACTCCGGCAGTTACAGCAAGTGAGAGGGATTTGACGTTGGCAATGCGTTTCATATCTATTGCAATGTGCGTGCATGTTGACTCACTATGACCCCATCTACCAGTCACCAAATGCATTTTTACATTACCCTGGCAAAGAAAACAATGCGGTTGTATGCAAATTTCCGAGCAGGGGAAAATAAGTGCCCGCTTGTACTGTTTAAAATCACTTTGTAGACTGCATACTCTATAATAGAGTAGATGTGCTAACTCATGAAATGTCAACCAAAATTTTGAAATGCGTTCTCGTTTCGAAAAGATAAATTAAGTAGTGTTGAAAAAGTAATCATGATGCAGCATAAATCTATAATGATCCAGCTACCTCAGTGTGTCAGCTTTCGAAAGAACTCGGTTTTGGCTGCATGCCAGATTTATACTCTACAAAAAATGACTACTTCAGTAGCATGCAATTTTGTTATTAATTTTCGATGCCCTTGAAAATTCAATTATATTTCATGGAAAACATGCAAAAGGAGAGTATAATTCGGTTTTAAAAAAGTTTCTGATTGTGGGAATTTTTAATATCGTTAAATGGCCGTTCATGAACCGTCATGAATCTGAATTTACGAATGTGGCTTGTAAAGTTAACAATATTGCTCAAATCCACTGCGAAATTTATGAACACCACATGGTCTCATCTTAAAACCGTAGAGAAATGCATGGTCTTCCGTACACGGAAAATATACAGCTTGTAGATTTGAAACCCTGAATGCAAGTGTAACAGCAAGTCGGGTTCAAAATTATTCGGGAATTAGATAAGTTTTTTTAAAACCCAATTATACTCTTCTTTTAAGTATGGGCTTGGAAGAAGACGTGATTTTCTACCGAATAAGTAAAAGAATGAATATTTTTATGCATATTTTCCATAAAATATAATTGAATTTTCAAGGGCATCGAAAATCAATAAGAAAATTGCATACTAGTTAAGCAGTCATTTTTTGCAGAGTATAGATCTTGCATTCAGCCGAAAATAAGTTCTTTCGAAAGCCGACACCCTGAGGTAACCAGATCACTATAGATTTGTACTGCATCATGATTAGTTTTACAACACCGCTTAATTTATCTTTTCGAAACGAGAACGCATTTCGAAATTTTGGTAGACATTTCATCAGTTAGCACATCTACCGCAATTGTAATGGGAGAAAGCTCTGTAAGATGTGTGCATGCAGTGAAGACGCTCGCATTGGGCCACCGATTATTTTTTCTAATCTTTTTTTTAGATGCACATTACATGTGCACTTGCTGTTTGACAACCAACTCTGTAGACAAATAGACGGCGTTGCTATGGGCTCGCCTCTTGGACCTCTCCTAGCCGATGTCTTCATGGCCAAATTTGAGAGATTCCAACTATGCGATGTGATCGAAAAACTTAAACATTACGGCCGCTATGTCGATGATATCTTTGCGATTGCCACAGCAGCAACCGACGTGAATGCCCTCTTAAACGCTGTAAATCAGGCACATCCTCTATCTAATTCCCGTTGGAGGTCTAAACGGCCGGTTCGCTTCCTTTCTTAGATGTTCTTCTAAGCAGGAGACCTGACTGGAGTGTCCGAAGAAGCGTCCACCGAAAGAAAACCTGATCTGGACAATGCACAAACTTCGCTAGTTTCATACCCCTGCAACAAAAACGAAATCTCGTCTGATGTCTGGCACAAAGAGCTAGGAAAATTTGCTCGACAGATAGCATCGAGAAGGAACTTAGAAAAATCCAGGACTTCCTTCATGAAAATGGGTACCCAGACAGGTTTATCACAAAGAATATGGCCGAACGACCGATAAAACCCGCCACACCGACGGCCATAAAGAAAACTCTGTTCCTTAAAGTCCCTTTTCATGGGGACGCTGCAGCTGAACTCCTAAAGAGACGCCTTGATCAAGCTGTTTCGCGAACCTTCTCAGCGGCAAGGGTTCAAGTATCCTTCTCTACTAACCCTATTTTACGCGGAGAACGTAAGGATAGGTTGCCACCCCAGACCACTTCAATGTGCATCTATTTCTTCGCTTGCTCCTGTGGAGCAGGTTATATTGGTCGCACCAGTCGGCGCTTATTCAAGAGAATACGGGAACGCCTCCCGGCATGGCTGGGAAAATGCGAAACTAGGAGCATATGCAGCGCCATTCTCGCGCGTGTGGTCGACTCCGGACATCATGTAGCCCCAATGAAGCGTTTCGTGTGATCTATAAGGTCCAATCCAACTATCCTAAGCCACTGGGACAGCGCCTGTTAGCAACAGCAGACGCGGCCGCCATCAGGTTGCGAAAACCAATTTTGTGCGCACAGAAGAACCACGTTCAGGCCCCGCGCCTACAGTGGTCGAAGGTTGACTAACGCCACAACTCTCCTACACCTTTCCGCTCTCACCCCGACCCTGGCACTGACTGCTATTACCCCCCCCCCTCCCCCACATTCCCACGCCCAGCCTGTGTTTTAAAGCGAACTTTAATCGATTTATCTTATCACTGACGTTAACATTCTCGCAATATTTATGATGAAAGCTGTGGCTGATAGATGAAGTACAAAGGACCGACTGAGCCAATGAGAATTAACTTTATTCTGGTTTTAGTAATGGTTGCCACTTCCACAATAGTGCCCTATCAGACTGTCAAATCTGTCTGGAATCTAAATGGTAAACGCAGTAAAGATAGCCTTCGAAGAATGGAGGAATTATACTGCGACCACAAATGTTGTGACGTGTTTGCGGTGGCACAATTTCTCGCCTGCGCGCTGTTGTCGTGTTCAGCGCTCCCGTGTCATAACAACACGTTTAGCGACAATTGGAAGATACATCAACTTAACCGTCTGCAGATCCGCACTACAGATTCTGATTCAAATTCGTCTAGTCATCTGTGGTATTGTATGTCTCGAACTCTGCACCAGAGCGGCCTATCCAAAGCGAAACATTTTGTGCCTGCAATGCTGGAAGCTTGACAGATACTGGTGCCATGACTGGGACGCTTCTTCGACTTTTACTCTTTCCATCAGAAGACCGAGTTTGGCCGTGACTTAGCTGTTGTGAACCAATGAGTGTGCATGTATGTGGTGAATAAGGGGTGCGGTAGATGCAGCGCAAGTCTACTATCACCTTAAACTAATTCGCGCGTAAGTCACCGTGCCTGCTTCACATTGGTGTGTAGCACACGGTGCACATAGTCGAAATAGACAGTTGAACTGTCATCGTCATCGTCGTTGTAGGCATCAAGCGGCGGTGCTGGGCTACGTCAACCAGCACAATGGAATTTCACAGCGTCTACCACACACTCCTCCCTCATCATCCTGCATCTTGTAACAAAGCTAAGTTATGATGACCGGAGGCGAGCTTGCTTTAATGACTAGCGAAGCTAAAGGACCCCTCTACGCGTGCAGTACAGAACCTGATTTGGGCACGACGGAGTAGGTTTAACAAGGGAACGAATCGAGTGCCTTCTAAGTTTGAGAGACTTATAGCCTAAATTTTACCGCAGCCATTGCATCCTGATTAGCCATTTTGAAAGCATCCATTTATCCCATTAGTTGATAAATTAAATGCACGTCAGACCATGGACTGATTAGGAGAAGTGTAAAGTGGAGTTAGATAGGCTCAAGGGAGAACTGTTTCACTGGATAGAACACGTGAGAGTAATTTGACGTTCGCAGTGCACTTCCTTACATTTGTAGTCGGCGTGGTTTTTGAATTATCTTGGCCCCCTGTATTCACGGCACTTTCGAAACACTCATCAGAACAGCGTCTGTTATCACCCTGCCACAGACAACAATGGCGTTGTTCACAAATTGCAGAGCAGTGGAGAAGCAGTGTCCGATTGTACTGTTTACAATTACTTTGGAGAGTTAATACTTCACAATAATTGCAATAAAAATCAAACACTGAAAGATGTGTACATGTAGTTACAGACGCTCACACTAGATCACCAATCATTCTTATCGGAATTTCATTTTGTCCCATTTGCAGGCGAGGCTTATGGATCAGTTCGCGCGGATTTTGCGGTACAACCGCACCATCATTTGGCGGGGGTTGCAATGAAAGTGAATTCGCATTTGCCAACAGTGTCTACAGTGATCGCTGTCGGTGACTGCGATAGTCCTCACAGGTGGGATTGGAGCCAAGTGACTGAAGGCGAGGGAGAAGGTACTATTACTTTTTCTGTTAATAAGTAAACCCATGACAACTGACTTGCACAGCATCTGACACACACCCGTCTCTCAGCCTCCTTTAATCGGTGGAAAGGCTCATTCCGGGACGATCGGAGGCGGGTTTGTGTGCAGTGAACGGCACAATTAAAGGGCTAGTCCACGTGTACCGCAGGCGGCCTGGTCAAAAGGAAGACTTGGGTACAATCTGATTTGTAGTGCTATGGAGGCCGTATTCAGCAGGAGTCGTTGCAGCCTGATTCTCCAGCCTGATAGGGTCAGTTTATCCCGTCAGTTGGCATCTTTCCAAGTCACAGTCTTCAGCGCGTCATGGAAATTGAAAAGGGCGTTCCATCAGCTGTTCCTCTCTTCCCCAAGTGTGGCATTTGTTGTGGGATAGGCGAACTCCGCCCAGTCTGGTTAGATACTGCTCTACTCTAATCAAGCCCTCCTGTCGGTCTAGCGTATCTCTCGAGTGTACCGCTGAAGGTGCAAGTCTTCCGCTGGACTGAGAGATAGATTTTACTGGCTCGTTTATAATGCAGCCCATTTGACTGCTCCCAGTGATGGAAGATGTCAGGAAGTTTGTTTCGATACATATGCCTGCATGGAAGAGCAGATGCGAGAACACGTAGACGAAGGTATTATTTCATCTTTGAACTGTGGCTAAAATCGTCACCTAAATCGTCAGTTTCCCTTGTCATTTAAACAGTCTCTGTTCACGGAGTGGTAGATCGTGGCTCATCCTCCACTACGCGACTTAAAATGAAACGTCCGTTCAGTCACAGAGCAGTCGTGATCCGAATGCGTGATGCACTGCTGTGTATTTCGTGGTATGTTAGTGGGGAATTCAATCAGTCTGCGGCCTCAACTGGCGGCGGAAATAAAAATTCCCTGTTGACAACCCGGGGCATTGTGAGCGCACTGAAGTTTCAAGTCAAATCTGTTTTGCGTCGGCGATACATGCTGAGACTAACCACTCGAGAGCATTATAGGCGAAGACGGAGATGGCCACTGAGGCTACAGTGTTTGCATTCGACGATAATTCATCCAGTTGATCAGGCGAGTAAGTGAGTCCGCAATTCCGGATAGGGCCTTGGATAAAAAGCTTTGGTAGGGTTTGACGTTATTTACTAACTTGTAGGTGTGTGCAATTAACGGTCACATCAGTTCATGTCAGTGTACATGTATCTATTGTTGCAGAGATCACGGGGGCGTTTGGAGATGGGCCAGTCGATGCGCCCACCACTCGACACTGCCCTCATCCTCCTCTGCCAAAAGTGAGACAACGAACAGTGAGGAGGAGGAAGTGTGGAAGAGTACGACGCTGGTTCGACGCCCTCATCTCCTGTTTTGTGGCGCTGGGGAACAAATCGGGGCCGGAATGAGTGCATCTCAGCGCAAAGTTACAAATTCGTGACTGTGAGCTTTTTGACTGTATATACAATTCAAAATGAGCCAAAATCTGTACATAACTTGAGGACTATGCCTGGTAGTACTCAGCTGACCTTCAAAAACTTACTAAAAAACTTAGATTTATGGATATGCATACATGTACATATATGTATATACCGACTTAACAGTTGGGTCACTCTTCATAGTATGTACAAGGTATCTGTAAATAAAACGTCTTTTCTCACAGATTTCTTATGTTTTCATACGGGAATGGTGGTAATGGGGGTTTTACGGGGGGTGGACAGTAAGGCAAAGGTTTGTAGGCCAACGAAGATGCGTACCCGACATTTGTCCCCAATACCAACGGGGCAGAGGTATGCAGAACCCATCACGGTGTTCCACCTGATTACAGCTTTGGCAGCGACGCTGGCGGAAAGTGCAACCCCGGTGGAAAAGCCACGCACCACAGTCCCGACAAGGAGATGTCGCCTTGGACACTTGCTTGGGCCGTGTAACAGGATGCGATTTGCCCGATGTGACCGTATGGACTGAGTAAGATGAGACAGGGTTCTGAATCACTGCGGAGTCGTGCTTGAAGTTGAACACCATTTGAGCCTCTGTTGCCAGCTCTTGGAGTGTGACTGAGTTGTTTTGCTGTACTTTGGACAGTAGACGTGTCCGGATATCAGCATCCTTGGAGGAATGGAGGCCGCAGATAAATATAAGGCATTTAAACTGGTCTTCGGTGAGAGAACCGAGTTGAAAACGCTCACACTCACGATTGACAATGCCCGCATACGCGATGAAATCATTGGAATCTCATTTACACAGTTGCAAGCACTGAAATCGAGTGTTGAAAAGGGATGATTGCTCACCAAAAATCTGCGACAACGTCTGAACCGTGTCCTTGAAAGTGACTACTCGGAGATTCTTAGGGAGGATGCAGTTGGCATAACGCTCGTGTTCAGCGTGACCCAGTTTGCGAAGTAGAAGTCAAACCTTCAATGCATCGTCCTGGACTGCCAGATCGACAGAAAACAAGTCCTCGTATCGTTTGTACCAGGAATCGAGGTGATATGGGCCTGTGGGTCATACAAGAATTCAGTGATGCTGCCGGCAATGTGATCAACAGATTGCGAACCGCCAGCCGCGCTTGATTGATCCATGGACGAGTTGGACAGCTTAACGGTGAGTGCCTCCATGAGCTTCAGCTGCTGCAGCGACATTTGCTTCACTTCAGTGTACTCGTCAGCCATTGTGGTAGAAACTGTGTCGCTAATTTGTTATGACCCGCCTGGTACTTGAAATCCCATGGAGCGTATACGCACTCGACCCTTGCCCCTTATACCAACGCAGCAGAGAAGGAGAAGGCGACCGGCCACGAAAATGTGAATTAGGAAATTGCAAATCAAGTCTAACTGGAAGTTACGCGTCCTACTGTGGTTCGCCGGCATTCGGCCCAATGCCCTTCGGGAAGAACATTTTAGACGAACTGGTCGATAATTCGAATACGCAGATCGATCAGGCCCGAGGGGAAAAGCCAATGGAGAGGCGCCACAATTAAGATGACAGCGCAGTAGAGAAAACGCACGTGGCCTCCAGTGATTGGCTGGCTCTTGTTTTGGGGAGTGTAGGCACTCCCAACAGCATCCCGCTTTGGTTATCCTTTGATCGGCTCCGTTTGCCTTATAGGGCCGGCAAATTATGCTCGATCGGGCTTGGTGTTTAGGTGCTGCGGAAAACTTTCAGTTTGAGCAAATTGTCAGGTGGTCGGGACAGTAAGTGTATGACAGTCTGAGCGACCGCATTCAACAGAAGAGAGAAACCAGCGTGGTCGTGTTCCAAATTAGTTGACAGTGGTATAAAATCTAATCACAGCGTAACTTGGTTCACGCACAGAAAGGGCACGGGTGGAAATGTAGTCCAATAAATTCGAAATTGAATTAGACTGGTCGTATATTAGGATTCTGAAAAGCTCAGATGTGCATTTTATTAATTTCCTATCACGCGTTTATCACTATTTCTGGCTGGAATGTCATAAATTCATCTTGTGTTACCAACGTAAACTGGCAAGTTTGGTATGCGTTATCGGTCGATTTGAATAATGCATTTAACTAAGTTTTGAAGAAATCGGTGGTAGGTTTCGAATTCTCGACAGCAAAGGCAAGGCTCTGGCTGATTTAGCTCCGAGGTCCCGAATAGGAACCCTGAGTTTAATTACTTAAGTCCGACTTCCCACCCAATCTACTGCGGCGTATGGAATCCACCAAATCTGATGCAGTAAACTGACTGCCCAAGGAGGATTTCCTAAGTCATCAATCTAGACCTCACAAGATGACTTTCAGGTTCTCCTACTTAATAGGTATTTTGACAGATTTGAATAATTCATTCAGCCTCAATGTGATCTAACTGAAGATTGCCGGTCCGAGCCCTCAGAACTCAGATGGTCAGAGTGTTCGTCCTACTCAAGTCTCGCCCTTGAATTCGTGGATTCTAATCCTACCGATGTCGCTGAGTTTTCGCCTGGAAGAGTTACATCTGATGTGTTATCCTTACTCAGTTGTTGAAGATCTAACACACATTGTTGGATCATTTGAGTATCGAGTGCGCGTCCAGTGGCTCTCCAGGCGCTAGAGCCCGAAGTCATATTCACTTGAACGTATGGGACTGCTGGCTAGAGCGGGCAAAACCACGGCGAAAACGAAAATGCTCATTTCCGTCCAGCAATTAGGATAGCCCGGCGAACGATATCACCATAAATGGACTGCTCTAAGGCTTGGGCACCAATGCCCCCCTGAATTGCCATTGAGTTTTTACACAGGAATTAGTGACAACGAAACTACCAGGACACGCTAACAGTTAGAGCTTTAAGGGTTAATAAACGAGAGGAAACCTCAGTCCTTTGCAAGACTGAGAGTCAACCTGCAATGTCGCCTTATAAATGCGACTGTTTTAGCACTCCCATTTACATGCGGACCAAGATGCAATCCCCGAATAAAGCCCCGTACGTGAGGCGATGTGGATGGGGTCGTGTATGGAACGCGTCCTCAAGCAGTTCGGTTTTGTCAGCCACTGGTCACATGCTCTTCTCTCGTCGACCCGCCCTTACCTCCTGTCGGAACACGACGGATGTTGGAAGAAAGAGAGAGGGGGGATGACGCTGTGGAGGTCTGCTTCCACGCAAGTCGGAGTATGTGCTCTTGTATTTGATGCCGGCTGATCTGCCCAGATAGGTGCTGTTGGGTGTGTGTGTGTGTGTGTGTGTGTGTGTATGTGTGTATGGCACAGAGGCGGCTGATGCATCAGCCACCGTCTTCTGCGTGTTGATAACCAGCCCAAAGTTCTCGCAGGCGGCGGAGAATAGGTCCATGCTCCGTTGTATCTCCGCTTCCGAAGTGGTGTTCAGGGCGCAGTCGTCGGCGAAGAGGAGTTCGTGCACGGTGGCTGTGGATACACGCGATTGGAAGTTCATGCGCCGTTGATTCAGGAGACGACCGTCCGTCCTGTAGGCGATGCGGATCCCGGGGCGTTCGTCGCGGTAGGCGTCCATCAGCATGGCAGAGAACATGAGACTGAAGAGGGTAGGCGCCAGCACACAGCCCTGCTTCACTCCGTTGGTCACTGCGAATGCCTCTGAGACAGCTCCGTTGTCCGTGACTCGCGCCATCATACCGTCGTGCAGCTGACGCACCATCTGAGTGAATCGCTCCGGACAGCCGAATTTCTGCATGATCTTCCACAGTCCTTCACGATTCACCGTGTCGAAGGCTTTTGTCAGGTCCACGAAGGTAGAGTATAGGTGGGTCCGCATCTCCTGGCACTTCTCCTGGAGTTGGCGGGCTGCGAAGATCATATCCATGGTCCCACGATGGCGACGGAAGCCGCATTGGCTTTCCGGCAGAAGGCTCTGTTCCAGATGGTTGTTGAGGCGGTTGAGCAGGATGCGAGCGAAGATCTTCCCGGCGATGTTCAGTAGGGAGATGCCGCTGTGATTGTCGCAGACTTGGCGATTCCCTTTTCGCTTGTATAGGTGCACGATAGTTGCGTCCTTGAAATCTTGCGGGACTTCACCTTGACGCCACATCTCCTGGAAGAGCGCAGTCAGGTGATCCATCAGTAGGGGACCTCCGTGCTTGTAGACCTCAGCAGGGATTGCG
>CACRXP010000220.1:466240-525508 GCA_902702965.1 Spirometra erinaceieuropaei
CAGGTCGTGCTGTGGCGCGCGCAGGCATGGTCAGTCGACCATGTCAGCCACCGCGCCCATTCCCCACTCCAGTCTACTGACCGGCTCGGACAGTGGCTGGGGTGTGGGAATGGGAAGGGAGAGTGAGGTCGACGACTCAGCGCATTCTCCTCACTATAGTCAATCTGACGCGCTTGAAGCTATCACGGTGCGTTAAAAGCCGTGGCTTGGAAGGTTGCTAACTGACGGGGTACCTTGGACCTCCTCCTTCACTGGAGGCGGTCTGAGAGTCAGGCTGCAATGGCTCCTTTTTAATGTGGCCTTTATGGCACTCCCACCACAGTGTGGGATCCGAGCCAGGCGTTGGCGGCACGCCCAGGTGCGGCTTCGGCCGTGCCAGCCTCCAAATCTCTGTTGTGTTGGTTGAAATCCTGGTTATTGTTGTGTGGACCAGGGGGTGTGGTGGAACGACAAGGTGAGGATCCGTCCGAACCATCCACCTGCGGCCTCCCTCGTCTCCGGTCTTCTTGACTCTGTCTTGACACCGGGCCCAGGCGGGGGAGGAGGAGAGAGTGTAGGTAGATGCTACGCAAGTCTACTGGCACTATAAACCCCTGCGTAAGTCACCGTCCCTGCTCCCACCGCTGCTGCAGCTGTGGGGCACACGGTGGACATCGTCGAAATCGACGGTCGAACTGTCATGGCACAGAGGCATCCGATGAGAGCTGCCGCGGTCCTTGATTTCCATTGAGCATATGCAGGAGATAGGTAGAGCTAGTCAACGTTGAAATATTCCCGCATCTCAGAATTTTCCCATGACACTTCACGCTCTGTCACCGATTCCAGGACAGAATTGTTTTATGTTTTTGTGTCGTTAGTTTCATCCTCCTCGCCTGCGGACGCATTTGGCGAAATCATCAACGAATAGTCCATTCACAGCACCTCTATCCTCCGTCGTCATCAATATGGTCACTCGCTCGTAATTGGAGTTGTTTGATCAGCATAGAGATACTGACCGTGCGAGTAGAATTTAGGATTTAACTGTTCGATGTCTGTCCTTGCTACTTCTCAAGACGGACGCCGTGTTATTCCCCGTTTACCACGGGCATGGAGTCCGGGTCTGTTTTCCATCGAGCTGCTCAGTCAGCACTGGAACATCACATGTCTTCGGCTTGGTGTCGAGGCATAGGAAACGGCAGTTTTTTAGTACAGACTGCTGCCCGCCAAAGCCCAGTTCAGAGGTAAAGACCTGAGTTGCGGGTTCATCCTCAGTTGGGAGGTTCCCTTCGATTGTGTTACTTGGATTAGAACGTGTTGACTGTTTGTGCATGAGGACTGTCTTTGCTCGTGTTGTTGAATATTGAGCGTAGCGTAGCAGCATCAGGATTGAACGTATTCGAAAGACAGCTTACCGGACTTTGTGAGCCACCCTATAGGCGGGGAAGACCTTCCTCACATATGCCCAATCAGCGTACCTATCGAGTTCCTCCGTCTCTCTGTCCAGCCGAGTTACTTGCATCTGCGAGTGATTCCGCTGTGATCTTGGACAACATACAGTCAAGGACGTCTTACTTGAGAGAGTCGCGTTGCTCTCCTAGGTTTAATGGGGAATGATTCTCATGAGAGATCCAACGTTTAATCTCACCCTCCCTCTTGTAGTAGCCCTACGCCGGACGCCCGTTACAGAGCTCAGCTTCTTGTGTGCGCTTCCGTGTGCTTCCGTGTGCGGCCGTCTGTTCCCCGGCTAGTCATGGACGTACAAGCCGGCCAATCAACTCCACGGCCGACTCGGGCGTGCGCTCACTCAAGACGCTTTGTCGCATTCCCTACTGACTCGAGACGCCGCTCTCCCGACGCCAGACGTGCCCTCATTCGGCTGCGAACTCCAACCGTTTTGGAGCTTTTGTCTCCGATGATGGATTGGGGAAGGAATCCAAAACGTCAGGCTAGTAAAGCTCTTGTCCCGGCGATCGTATCTTCTTCTTCTTCTTCTTCTTCTTCTTCTTCGAGACTGCTTCCTGGGGCTCGTCTCTTCGCTTCTATTCCCAACCGTTTTTCCAGTCATTCTCTACAGAATACACTGTTCTTGCAACTGGCGTCCAATTCTTTTACTTTCTGTTTGGAACCGGACCTGATTATCGCAGTGGCTAGGGTCTCTCTATCGCTTAGGCTGCAGCGCGGCGGCAGGGCTCTATTGCGCTGTCCGGGTTTGTCGACGTGTTATTACCTTCGTACTGCGCTTGATTTCAGTAGGCGGTTAACAATGACAATAGAAGCGAAGAGACAAGTCCCAGGAAGTAGTCTTGAAGAAGAAGACACGATCGGTGGGACAAGAGCTTTATATTAGCCTGACGTTTCGGATTCCTGCCCGAATCCATCATCAGAGACAACGGCAGATACGGGTGACTCACGCACAAGGGGCTGCAGTATTTATAGGATGGAGTCGCCATGCTACCGCATACCTATGAACATTCACGGCTCCCCCTTTACGGCTAGAAACGTCTGGAGTCGTTTATCGGATCTGGTGCAGTTGCGAGCAAAGCGAATACGTCGGAGAAACCGGAGGACAGCTCCGAACGAGAATGGCCGAACACGCTACAGCGGTGCGGAGAAATGACGCCAGCTGTCAAGTTGTGGCTCATTCGACGAGATCCGGCCACACATTCAAATTCGACGAAGCCAAAATTCTCGCAAGAGGTGACAACCGCGTGGGCCGGGAGCTAGTGGAATCGTGGTTTACTGGTCCCCAGTCAATTAACAAGTGCAATGAACTTCCCCTTCCATATTCGGTGCTGAGGCTTCGCCTAGGCGGAGTAATTAGCCACGCGGAGAGCGCACATGTGAACACTTGTCCCAACAACAGGATCGGTATGTCAGATCGTCGAGCCATCATCACACCAACATCCAACGCACGCGATGAAATTGCCGCAATTAACGACGCGAATGTCGGCCATCAAACAATTAGCACACCAAGTGCGATGATCTCGGATGAAAGGGGGAGCTGTGAATGTTCATAGGTACGCGGCAGCATGGCGACTGCGTTCTATAAGTACTGCAGTCCCTTGTGCATGAAACACCCGTATCTGCTGTTGTCTCTGATGATGGATTCGAGCAGGAATGCGAAATGTCAGGCTAATAAACCTTTTGTCCTAGCGATCGTGTCTCCTTCTTCAAGGTCAACAATGAGTTATTTTAGTTCCCGACCAACTTTTTGTAGGTTGCGGTTAGGTTTAGAGTAACATCAATGGCTTCCCTTTAGATTTCTAGGGGCAGCTTTAGGTTTAGGGTTACCTTTAGGGTTAGTAGGTCCACTTTCAGGATTGACATAAGGGCTCTGTTGAGGCTTACCTTTAGGGTAACGGGTAGGTTAGGATTGTTTTTGCGGGCTTGGTGGACTTTTTAGGGGGAGTTAGTGTTAGGCTCCGGAAAGAGTTTGGGTTTAGGGTTAATTTTAGGTGCGAGAATAGGGTTTGGGCTGCTGTCCGACACGGCTGCTGTAGAGCACACGGTGGACATCGTCAGTCCCACTGAACTGCCATACGAAACAACTGACCAAACCTACGACATTTTTTCAGAAGCGGTATGATGCCTGATATAATAATATTCTGGTCGCTTTGATACCTTCAACTGTAAGTTTCATGCTATCTATCCACGGCCATCTTTTTCAAATGCCAGTCCTGGTAACCACGATTACCCATCCGGGAGACAAGAATGAAAGATGCGATCAGTTCTGGGCAACCAGCAACTAGCAGGCATCCAAATTGATCAGTCTGCAGTTAGCTCAACCCATCGCCGAAACCAGAGTTCCCCAAGATCCCCCGAAAGCTAAATTTTTGCGATCCAAAAAAAACTACCAAGCACCTGGGCCTCCTATTCGACTGAATACTTTTTCCAGCCTATCCACCAATCACTCGGTAGAGTCTAATCTTTTATCTACCGGCCTCCAACTTCACCTCCTTCTATTCGAAACTGGGTCTGAAATTGGTGGCTGTTGTCTGACTCTGAGCCAAACTGCAGCCAGTTAAGTGACCCCGGCGTGTGTGAAACGAAACTGCTAGAAGTGGCTAAGCCTGACAGTCACAAACCTCCTGCCCGAATGCGTCCCAGTCTTTTCCCTGTGAGGCCTACCTTGTCCGTGGATAGAACCACGTGGTTGCTGACACCCTGCCACAAGTCGGTCTGACTGTCATAAAATGACTTCGGCCAATCAAGTTCACGCTTTGTTTCGGACCCGATGCATGCCTATCAGTGTCGGCACCCGTACAACCTTCCCAACACCAGCCGTATCTGCCCGCTCAAACCACCTAATTGCAACACGGCATATGGATTCACTGTCGACTTTCCAGCTTTCCCAAGCCGTCACTACTGCGCCGACTCCTTTCTGTGGACCGCAGCCGCCCTTGCTGCCAATAACACTACTGCTGAGACGTTCATCTGCAATGTGGTTGAAATAATCTGCCTGAGGACCGGGTCGTTCGTGTGGTACGCGTGGGCGGGTTGTTTGGCTTTGCCAGTTATCGCGCACACGCCAACCACCGGTCGTTTTGGCATTGCCCTGGAGCAGGGCGGGTGGGGGAAGACAGAGTGCCGTAGACGCTGCGCAAGTCTGTTTCACCATAATTCACGCGAAGCCGCAGGTTTCGCGCTCACTTCGCAGGGCACGCGGCGGATATGGTCGCATGTCACGGCCGAATTGTTACCCTGACCGCTGCGAAGCAGAAAGTCCCTCTCGAAACCTTCGTAAATCTTTGAGCTCCTGGGGTGTTTTCCACAAATACCGGTAACATTATGGGCAGCGCGTGGGGCAGTTGACTGCAGGTTGGATATTACGACTATTTAGCTCAAGGATAAGGTCAGTACGTCGAGACTCCCGGTGGGAACATCACCGATTGCCCACTCAATAAAGAACGTCATTTGCCAACTGACAACGCCCAGTTTGGAGTTCACTACCTCCAGCAGTTTTCATGGGTCACTATATTGGTAATAGATAGTCACTGTAAAGGTCACAGATTTTCTCGTGTACCTCTACATTCCCTGCATTCTTTTCGTACTTAACAAACAATATGCTATTTTGTCGTTTCCCGTGAACATGGCAACGAGTAGAATTGCGGATCCCGGGCTCGAACACTCAAAGGGTGGGGATGACTCCGTCGGAGGGACTAAACTGAAGGTCACGTTTTCCTTACTAACCTTTTCGCACAAGGAAGGCTTTACTGTGACCTTAGAAGTCCTCCCACTTTCCGAAATGCAACTTATTTAACTCTCCTTGTAATTCTGAAGTGTTAGCAGACGGATCTTGCATGCGTGGAGAAATGGTACGCCTAGAAAATAAGGTTGCACAAGTTTTGGATTCTTGCTTTCACCCGTCACAATACGACGGCCACGGTCAATTAGCTGGGGTCGGGATGTACGACCTCCAGTAGAAGTCGACCTCGGATTTCAACATGGTGGTGCAGTCTGACAAACGGAGCTTCATAAAATATCGCCGAAACATGCGTGTGCGTACAGATAGAAATAAGTCAAACAACCAAATCCGCGGTAATCTACTTGGACTAAGTATGAGCAGACGAGCTGACATAACGGGTTTCGACTCAATCCGCAGGTGCAGAGGAGAGGACTTTAGAATGCGACACTTAAAAGCATCTTCGACGGCATCACTACAGCCAAAGTTGGATTAGAAGGCAGAGGATCGAGTCGGTTCACTCTTTGAAACATCCCTCAGTTGATGAGATTAAGCATCCCTAGGCTGGTCTTATGTCTAAATATAGATTTCGTCCGGGAGGACTTATTATAGCCTCGATGCATTGCTGGCGCCTCGGAAAGAGCAACGCGGTCCCATCTTCCTTTACCCCCCAGAAAACCGAATCCGCAAAATTTAATTTTGACTGGTTGTCATGGCGAAAGACGAAATCAGACGCACGATGTTAAGAAGGCAGTTCGATAAAGACGTTGACATTAAAAGCCCCGAATTTGAAGATTTCCCAACTGTGCAAGCATAGCCCTGCTTGCTGAAATGATCTCTCCAAGTGCATGCAAAACTTCATCAGAATGGCGTTAAGGCGACCACACACTTGTTTATAATAGAATTATCATTGACGACATGGGCGCGTTCTTTAGATGCATGTAAACACAGGCGTATTTCGTTAGTAGAAATCGCATGACAGACGCAGACGCAGAATCCAAACAGACGTTAAACAGCGTGAGAAGCCAGAATCGACGATGGCAGTCCTTCCTCTAGTATTCATCGTTGAAAGGGTACTCCGGATGAGGTTTCATTCTAGAAAATTGATGAAAAAAGAGATTGGGTGAGTGAGAGAGGGAGAGAGGGGGGAAAATGCATTCGATTAGATCCACCACAAAAACTTACGACAGCACAGTGAAGAGTCTGCACTGTCTTCCACTGGTGTTGAGAGTTTTCATCTCTTGATCGGTCAGTTCAAAGTCAAAGACCTGCAATGTCCAGGTAAGAATAGTTGAAAAATCTAGAGAGATTGGAAGGGTAAGATTGGAAGAAAGGATGTCATTAAGAGAGTTCAGGGGGTTTGACTGTTTCGGTACTGAAGCACTGTTCTCCCGGGATAAATTTGAACAAGACAAAGGCGACGAAACATGCAGGAGTTAGTGACGTCACAGCATATTGTGACCTCTTCAACTGCATACGGTGATCACTGTTCAATCAGAGGGATAAAACCTGATAGGTAGATACAACATAAACTGTTGGTCTGAAATACGGGTGCGTATAATGGGAAGGGGGAGGGAACTCATCTAAGCGTGCGAGTTCAGATTACAGTAAAAACCTGCTCATGTCAAATCTCGAGCGGAAATTCGCTTAAAACTTACAGCGAAGCGCGTTCTATAGGCGATGAGTGGATGGCATTTTCGCCGTAGTCAAAAACCCAAGCGATGGAGAATTACCACTTAAGGCTGTGAACAAAGCACATGCAAAAATCGAATTTACGATAGAGCATGAGGAGGACAACACGCTGTCTTTCTTAGACGTTCTTGTACGTAGGCGGGTAGATAGTTTCATTCAGAGATCAATCTATCGAAGAACCACCCGGAAAGGATAGTATACGCACCCCCTCAGTTTCGTTCCAATTCGGAGAATGGAGCCACTAAAACCTGTGCCTCAGATACGATCGATGAAAAATTCAGATTCCTAAGGAACGTTTGTCTTGGAAACGGGTATCCGGAGAAATTCATCCATAAGTATCGCCATCCCAGATAAGGAAGTCCCGCGGAAATATCCGTGCCAAAAGCCGATGAGAGTCTACCTCCATTTCAATGGTGATAGTGTCCAGTGTATTCAGTGACATCAAGCAACGAGTCCGATGTGCGATTGAACGGACGTATACCGCCTCTAAATTGTTGTTCATAAGCACTACAACAGCTATTCCAGTTAGACCAGCTAAAGACATTCTGCCTATGCACGCCGCATCAAACTGTATTTATGAGTTCACATGTAGTTGCGGATGCAAGTACATTGGGCACACGCAAGGGCAGTTGGCAGCTCGGTCAGCTGAAGACATACCGAAGTTGCTACTTAAGGCGGAAAATAAGGTACCAAGGAGCTCAATTACGAAACACCTAGTGAACACGGGCCATACGGCGGACCCAATGACCGCATTTAAGGTCTTACTTCGGGCGACGACTGGGCGTATCCTGCGCTTTACCGGGGCCGCTGCAATACGGAGGGGAAAACCAGACCTCTGTAAGCTGCCGGATCACGTGACCAACCTCGCGCTGCCATAGTAAGGATCCATAATTGACTGGTTACTGTCCCGCGGGCTGCAGTTTCAATCACGATCGACAGGTTTTCACTGTAATCCAAACTCACTGGCTTAGATGGCTTTCTCCCCCCTTCCCTCTCGTCATGCTCACTCCTATATCAGACCAACAGTATGTTCTACTTACCTATCAGGTTTCGTTCCTCTTAGTCGATTTCTGATTGGACAGTTTACCTTATAAATATGCAATGACCGTACGCAGTTGAATAAGAGGTCACAAATCGATGGCCGAACTGTCACCTTGTTTCGGTATTCTAACATGGTTGTTTGTCCCCAAGTACTGTACTGGAGCTGTGCGACAGTCATTCAACATCACACCGATTCTCATTGCGCTGAGTGATTTCATTTGTCACAGTTGGCAAAGACTACAGGAGGTGGCATCCTGCTACATAGCGCAACGAGAAAACCCAAGTTAGCAGGGATATTCACGGAGTGAACCTCGACTGTCGCACAATCAGTAGCGCGGTTTAGAAAGCCGCCTGAACTAAGGCCGCATATCTGAGCTCCATCCGCCGGTATATTCAAAATTCTCAAATGTGCAACGCAGTGTTACTAACGGAGAACTTTAGAGACGCTCTGGCAAAATAATCGGTCGTAGACGCGCCCCTAATATGAACTATCGATCGGGAGTGCCAATGGAAGTGAACCATTGCTCGGCGGCCTCATTGGAAGTAGGGGGCGTAGAAATATGACTGGTTAGAAGCAAACTTGTCATAAGAGATAGAAACCTAATATGAAGGGGGTTTTCTTCAGTAGAAAACAAATGAATGCCTTATTTGACTCCTTTGCATCACAAGTTGGAAATGTAGTGCTATCCTCCCTCACGAGAGGGTCATAACACTAAGGACATGTATGAAACAAACATTGAACAGATAAAAGAAGCTGCCTGCTTGCCTGGAAGTTAGAGCGGATCCGTTCGGGATTAGAGCTCTTGGGAATGATACAGATGCCGCGTTGAATAGCATGACGAATGAGAACTTGGGCGGGTGTTTTGCCATGCGCGTCGGCTATCGCCTTCACGTAGGGCTCGGTGAGTGGCGAAGGAGCCGATCTGGTGGTCGGGGCATATAGTCGATTAAGGTTATTTTTGAAACGGAGGTTAACAGAAGGCTTCCATTTCCAGATATTCTTATAAAACGTAAGACTGAAAGGTCACTGCATAGATCATTTAATTACAAAGGGTGGTAGTCCGTGGTCCTCCCACAACATGACGGTTTGACCGTCGTTTCCGACGATGCCCACAACACGTCCGATAATGAAGCGGATACAGGAACGGTGACTCGTACGTGAATTTATTTATAGTGATAGTGATATAGTGATGCACCTACCACACTCCTCCTCGCCTATGTGGGTCTGATGTAAAGAAAAAGTCTACAAAATCAGAAGCAGGATCTGGCGAAGGCGGTTCGCACGGCGTGAACCTACGCCCAGCCGAGCCGCAACCTTCCCTAACTCACGCACCTTGACATCACGCATCGATTTGATCGGTCGCTTGTGAATTCATCGCACCACATACACAAAAATAGCAGCAAATGCAATTTTGCCAAGATCGACTGCCTGCTCACGTATTTTAGATCTCCCAATTAGAACCGCTAAAAATGAAGAGCAGCCTTGACAAAAAGTGGACGATAATCTCTCGTAAAGGTTGTGATAGTTCTACATATCCAAAGAAAGCCGTAAACCTACCCTCGAGGGTCCTAACGGCAACTAAGGAAAACGTGCTGTGCAAAGGAATGGAGTACAATCCCTCCGACTCCAATTACCTGGACTTCCTTGCCAGCTTCGGTTTAATCATATCATCAACAAATCTTACAAAAGAGGAGCAATTCACCATTCGCAACCGCACTGTACCGGCCCTGAAGAACCGCAACATGTTCTCAACGTTATCTTACGATGAAACGAAAGCACTAAAATAAGGCAAAGACCGCATCATTCTACCTGCCGACAAAGGAGGTGCCACCCACATTCTGAACAAAACGGACTACACAGAGAAAATGATGTCACTCTTAGATTAGGACTTGTTATGACCCGAAAGGAAGGTGGAACAGTGTGGGTTCGGAGGAAGGAACTACACAGACAGCCTGCGAACACGAAGGGTTTACAACTCTTCGCAAGACGCCTTATTTATGCCGGCCCCTGTGAGTTCTGGTACATTCTGCCCAGCCGTTGAGGGCGTTCTCGTACGTTCTTGCCTATGGCGTGCCGGTTGAGGATTGGCCATCGCGTGTCCGAGATTCCCCCCCCCCTCGCTCCGCCGAAAAGTCTGGAATGTTCGACCGGCCAATGATTGGGCCGCAGGCGTGAGCAAAGCCACCACACGCGCTTGGCGCTGCTGTGCACGTCGGTCGGCCGTCTAACTTCACGCGTGTCTCACGCCGCCGGGCTTGGTTCTCTGTTCAGTGCGTGGTCGAGTCTTCCTTTAGCCTTTCGCCTTGACTTCGAGCTGGCTTACACTCTCCATAACATGATTCAACATACGGACCTCTAGCTACCAACCCCATAAAATCGCAGAACTCATGCACTGAAAAAAAAACACGGAAACGCCTTACAGGAAGGGACTTAATCTCGGTAGTTATTGCCAAGTCTTTAAAGCAGGATGAGCCAACAATTGCTAAGATATATAGTCTTCCTAAGGTCAACAAAACTGACATTCTGCTACGATCGATAGTCTCCCTAATCGGAACATCCAACTATAAGATCTCAAAGTGGCTATTTTCCCAACTACATCCACTTATGAAGAACTCCGAAAACTCCAATGAGGATTACGAAGAGTTTCTAGACCAATTAAAAGGAGTCAGCGTTACATGTGACGAGATAATGGTATCATTCGATTTGGTTTCGCTCTTCACCTCTATTCCGCTAGATTTATCGAGTAGCTGAACCAAAGAGCTCCTTAAAACATACATTTCTGAGGTACCTGCCGGCGCCTCTATTTGAAAACGAACTTTTCCCTATCCAAACAATGCTACCGGCAATTAAAAGGCGCTCCCATGGATTCACTCATATCCGGTTTTCTCGCAGAGGCCGTAGTGCAGAAATTGGAAACCATGGCTTTTCCCGCAGTTAACCCAAAACTCTGGCTACGCTACGTAGATGACACTTTTGTCATTGTCACGAAAAATCAAGTAAATCTGTTCCATATCAATGTTAACTCTATATTTCCAGGAATCAAGCTGACTTTCGAAACGGAAAGTGATGAAGAACTTCCATTCCTGGATGTCCTCCTACGTCGAAAGACTGATGGATCACTTCATACATCAGTTTATCGCAAAGGGGCATATTCAGAGGTCATCCTACACTTTGAGGTCTTTCACAAACGGGGTACAGTCTGCAGCCTTCGGAATCGATCAAAAACTCACTGCCATGATCAAACAAGTCATCAAGCAAAGACGAAATACTTCTACAAACTATTTTCCCAAAATTGGTACCCGCATGACTTTATACATCAACACCTGGGAGACCAACAACTCAAGGAAAAAGGTATTTCTAACGCTACAAGAAATTTAGTTCAACTCGATGGCCTTCTTTGTAAGGGTAGTGACTTTTTGCTCGATTAAGCAGGCTGTTGACAGCACTTAGTTCGCGAGAGATTGGCAGATTGCTCTCATAAGGTAGAATGACTTTCGCATAAGCGTCCTCTCGGTAAACCAATGTGCGTGGTATGCCGTCGGTTTTCCGTTGTACGAGAACTTCCAGAAACGGGTGTTTTCTATCGAGTTCCTTTTCGGGTGTGAATGTAGCCCCCGGAATTGTTCAGTTTATAGTGTTGTGGAGCCCTTAAGAGAGCAGTCAGCCAATATTTCACAAGCGGAGTGCTGTCAACAGTCTGTTTACTCGCGCAAAGACACATTGCTCTGACGAAGAAGGCTACCGAATTGAACTAAATTTATTATGTGAACTGTTTTCGAAGAATGGATACTCTAGAGATTGCGTACGCCGGTGCATGAGGCAGAAAGAGTCGAAGAGAAAGGAACCAGGTAAGCCGAATCGGACATCCGCACCAAACACTTGGCGAACCCTTCCTTACATTAAACATTTTTCAGTTTCAGTTTTCTTTGAGAGAAATGCAGGTCTTCACCTTTGAACTCCCTGTTTGTTTATAAGCAACTTATACATCTCGAAAATTGGAAAAGGTATCATAAAGGTAACAAATAAGCGGAAAAGCGTCAACTCTGTACGGATAGACGAACTGCCTCGAGTGTTAACGGTACGAGCAGTAGTATAGTAGTCGTGTAGAGTGCAGTAAAAGAAATAATATCCCAAGTGACAAAAATTGCATAAATACATGCCAGTAAGCGTAGGCGGTGGATTCGAGACAATAAGAAATGCAATTAGAAATGTTATTGACAGGTGTCTGAACTCGTTTAAAGACACCTAAGACAGCACCAAATTCGTAGGATTTACAGAAACACTGGGAGATTTGGAATGGGGATGCCTAAATTCGCACTTGCTGGCCTAGAGAAATGAATTATGAGACGGTGATGACCTGTAACAATGGAGATTCCATGTAATAAGAACTTAGCATAACCGCATTCAGAGCCAGTACTTAAATTCGAGTTGTTGTCGCAGACGAAGACGATGATGATGATGATGATGGTGGTGGTGGTGGTGGTGGTGGTGATGATGATGATGATGATGATGATGATGATGATGATGATGATGATGATGATGATGATGATGATGATGATGATGATGATGATGATGATGATGATGATGATGATGATGATGATGATGATGATGATGATGATGATGATGATGATGATGATGGCTATGATGATGATGAGGGGGAGGATGATGAGGAGGGGACGTAAAATGGTGTTACTGATGGGAAAAATAAAGAGAGAAGCATGGGTAGGGGAATAGCGGGCAACTTGAGAAATAATGAAGATTACAAAGGACCGAAATAAAGCGCCCTAACGGATATACAACAATTGTCCACACCTCAACAGAGAGGCAGAAAGTTAATCAGCTCGACCAAAGCTGAGCAAATGAGGAAATGCTTACGTCATCAAGGAAGGCGACCCGAAAGGAGCATAAGCCGTCACCTGGAGACCGACAGACTTGGCGTATTGAACCAGCTTTTCGTTCAGAAAGTTCACGCTTATCTCAACTTGCAGCATCACCGGCTTAATGCGGCAGATCTTGAGGATGCGTTCAATCTGAGACTTGTTGAAATTCGATATACCAATGGACTTTGCCAACCCAGCATCAACCAGCGACTCCATTTCCTGCACACGAGGGAAGGAGATAGTTAAGGATTTATAAAATGCTTAATGCCGAGAAAAAAAATCGTAAATATTTCATTCGTTCTGTGACTATGTGACGGTCATGGGCGGGACAATGGAATTGCAGAGTCGTGTAATGAAAAACAGGTGGTAGCGGCAACTTTAAGTATGCATAGAGGTTATTAGTAACATGCCTACATACCGTGAATCTTTTAATGCAACCCCCCAAAAACAAACCAACGCGGTAACCCAGTGTTTAATCATACTGGAAGAATGTAAGTGTCAACTACGAAGGGTGGCCTTTGAACCCAGGTACAAAGTAGGCGCTCGACATCTGAGGTAGCGTACGTGCATTAGAACGCAAAATATGCGCACGTCAGGTTTGGCAGAACATTAGCAGTACTTGAGAGGCCGAAGTGAGAACCATGAAAGCTTTCCTAAAACAGCAGTTGCAGGGCACTGTGAGTGGAGAAACCCTTGTTATTCATACTGATAGATCCTCCAAATCGAATTTTCTGCAAATTACCCAGGGCGACGGATTATTTTGGGATGGCAAGTTGGAAGGCTAGGAAGGAAAGTACCACGACTATCTCCAGAAAAATTCAAAAATCCGAAGAGTACTAGTGGCAAAAACTTGTAGCAAATCGTGCTGGGTTTGGGCAATTAAGGCGCATTGGCGACCATGTCATTCAACCAAGTGATTGTCTCACGAAATACGATCCACATCTGCGGCAGTGTGAATGTCGGTATCAACGGTGTACGACCAAAGGTAATTGTGATGGCATGTCTCCAATATTCATGGATGTCCACATAACCAAGCCAAATTCAACATGGACACAAGCAGGCGAATGCTAATGAAAGCTAACGCAGTCCGACTTGACACACTTGGCGCAGGTAGTAGAAAAAGAACGGTTGGAAATTAGTTCCTTTATAACGTAGACCGACGAACTCACTGCCAGCGGGTCGACAGTGCCCCAGTAGATTCTGTGGAAGCAAACTCCATGCTTCTTCTGGGCGTCAAAAAGTTAGAGCAGTCTTCGTCTTCTTCCTGCCAACTGCTAGTAAGTAATGGTGGCTGGCATGTCAGTAAGGCAACGGTTTAGGTCAAACAGTTTACCTAGAAACCTACCTTCCAGGTGTTTTCAATGGGGGTGTAATCGAAGATCCGCTTGCCGGTGGCATCATCGGGGAAGAACTCCTTGCCTGGCTGCAGAGAACGGAAACCAAAAACCGCGTTAAAAAGTCAACTTGAAACAGTCTGAGCAACAGTCAAACTCATGTAAACACGGGCTACCCCTACGTCCAATCTTGGATATGGGGACTCTGCCCTATCACACCATTACAAAATGGTTGGTGGAAAAAGTAAAACCGCTGCAAAGTCACTTGCACCTTCGAAGTATGAAGGACTCCTTTGAGTTTGTCGAAGCTGTCAAGAATATTAACAATGACGGATGGAGAATGTTATCTTTAGATGTATCATCACTGTTTACTAACGTACTGTGGCAGAAACGGTAAACTACTTCTATGACGTTAACCGCGATACGAACTACCCGTAAGGCGTGCCGGTGTAAATGTTAAAAGAACTGCTGACACGCTGCACACAAACTGTTCAGATTCTCTGCAATAGTCAACTATGCTGGCAAATAGACAGCGTGGCGATGGGCTCACGGCTTGGTCCGTTCCTCGCAGATGTTTTCATGGGCAAAGTCGGGAAGACGAGGCTGTAAGATACGGTAACGGTAGGGTGTTGGACCCCACGTAGCTGGCAACCCTAACATGTATATTAAAGTTCCGTGTGACTGCCAGCATCACTCATTATTCACCGTTCTTATTGGTTGAAATTTCCCTGGCTTCCTGACTGAATTTAGGCGTGCCAGCGGCGGTTTATTCAAAATCCGTAACTTTTTGAAAATTGCTTTTTGCTTATTTTTTTAATTACCACGCTTAATTTCGGCGCCACGCGACAGTGTACGACAAAACGTCCGACGAAAATGAAATTATTTTCTGTCCGGCTGCCTTCTGTCCTGACGTAATTACCCCCCCCCCTCCCCATTTAGATCTCTGGTAACGGCAGGGTGTAAGACACCACGTAGTTGGCAACTCCAACATGTATACTAAAGTTCCATGTGACTGCCAACATCACTCATTATTCACCGTTCTTATTGGTTGAAATTTCCCTGGCTTCCTGACTGAATTTAGGCGTGCCAGCGGCGGTTTATTCAAAATCCGCAATTTTTTGAAAATTGCTTTTTGCTTATTTTTTCAATTAGCACGCTTAATTTCGTCGCCATACGACAGCGGAAGACAAAACGTCCGAGGAAAATTTAATTATTTTCTGTCCAGCTGCCTCCTGTCCTGACATAATTACCACCCATCTCTGGTAACGGTAGGGTGTAGGACCCCACGCAGCTGGCAACTCCAACATGTACACTAAAGTTCCGTGTGACTGCAAACATTACTTATTATTCACTGTTCCTATTGGTTGAAATTTCCCTGGCTTCCTGACTGAATGTAAGCCTGCCAGCGGGGGTTTATTCAAAATCCGTAACTTTTTGAAAATTGTTTTTTCGGCTATTTTTTAGTTACCGCACGCGTTTTCTTGGCCATATGACAGCATACGACAAGACTTTCGGCAGAAATTCATCTTCTGTGTCTTCTTGCATTCCGCCTACTCTTCGTCCCGCGTGCTGTCCCACTCGTAAACCCCCTTTACTACCATTCAATGTATGACACGGTCCACAGGCTACCTAAAGTTAGTTGGGGTCCCACACCCTACAGCTGTCTAAGATATTATTAGCGGCTTCGATTTCTACGGTCAGTACATGGGCGATATAATACGACACACAGGTTTTATTGCCGACACCGACGCCCTGGTCCAGAATTTTACCAGTGCGCACCCCTCGCTAAAGTCTTCTGCAGAGTTTGAGGCAGGAAACGAACTTGCGCTCCCCGATGTCATGCTGGACAGACAAGAGGATGAACCCATCCAGCGCAAGGTATTCCGAAAGAAGACCTGGACAGGACAGTACATTAATTTTCACAGTTTTGTTCCCCAAGATATTAAACGCAATTTGGTCCAGGGACTGCCAGCTAGAGTGCGGCGCATCTGTTCACCTGAAATTGAGGCAGAACTCCAGCAGCTGCGGAACATCGCGAAAACGGATACCCGGAGAGCTTTGTCCTCCGAAATATTGGGGGCGCACTGCAAAGCCTACCGCGGCAGTTGCCGAAAAGAAATCCTAGGGGACACAGCAGGCGAACTAGCAGGACGACCTCTAAAGACAACAATCATGAGAGCATTCCCCGCGGCGAATTTACGCGTATGTTTCACAAACTCTCACCTCCTATGCTTTGGAGGTAACGACCAACTACCGTTGCAGGCCACATCGATGTGCATCTACTCATTTACTTGCTCCTGTGGGGCGGGATACATTGGCCGTACAACGAGACGCCTGGTAAAGAGGGTAAGTGAACGCACACCGGCCTGGCTAGACAGAGTAGAAAACAGATTGACTTCGAGTTGTATTCTGGTACATCTGGTCAATACAAATCACCGAGCCGACGCCAAAGAAGCCTTTCGGATTGTCTATCGGACACCAATAAACTTCTTTAAAGGCTAGCTACAGCCGAGGCAGTGGCTATACGGCTAGCGAATCCAGTGCTATGTTGTCACAGGCGTTGACACAGGCGTTATGCCCTCTGTGGCCAACGCCGACCCAATGTGGTTATCGCGCGTAGCCCCAAACCCTTGATGACAGTGATGTGTACTCCACGTACTCGACTTACAAACATCACTCAGAGCCCATGTCATCCCCCCCCCTTGCCTCAATGACCATAACACGTCGACCTCGTCATGCGGGTGGCGTGGGAACGATGGGCGTTAATAACCCCTAAGACACTTATAATCCCTACGAACGTCTCATATTTTCAATTTCTATGTAATTGTATTGGCCTGAGAATGAATTACCGAAAACACATATCTGCCAACTTGACTTTTCGTGTAAAGGGGTAAAGCCGTGCCAATACTCTGAAATCCATTTAGAAGTTATGAAAACACCAACCGCAACCACTAAACAGAAAAATACGATTTTCGAGTTTAATCAGGTACTATCAGTCATGATCGGGTCAATAAAGGTTAATTTAGAACGTTTGATAACGGAGATGGGGACAGACTGACATATAACGGCTCCGGACTTATTCTGCTCTCATTCAGGAAATACAGCCCTGCCCACCTTTTGAGCCAAGTCAATATTTGCCTGTTTGTGATCTCAACAAACCGCTGGGCACTTACCGCTTCAGTAAGCCAAAGAAACGGCGCCTAACCATTTCTGTAGGAAGGATTAATTTTTAAGGTATTCCGGACACATGAGGATGACGTCCATGCACACGTATATATTGAAACGAATATCCAAAGTAAAGGTAAGGGTGATTCAGTGGCAAAAAGCGCGACGCAGATGTATGAAGCGCTGAACCAAGTGTGCATAGTTTCTATAGAAACGGACCCCATCTCACCTGTAGGTTACAGGTTAAATCATGAATGAAGAGTCGAATTACCAGAATTAATTTTTAAACGCCGTGTAGCGTGAAACATGTCAGTGCGCTACATTCGTTTCAACAAGAGCAACACCGACAGTCCAGCCGTCGTTGTCGACGATGCCCACCGTTTGCTCCACGGAAAGTTGGGAGCAGGGAGGGTGACTTGTGCGTGAATTCGTTTATAGTGGTAGTGGTTTTGCACAGCGTCTACCGCACTCTCTCCTCCACCTGGATCCGGTGTCAAGACATAGTCAAGAAGACCAGAGGCGGGGGAGTGCGCAGGTGGATGGCACGGTCGCGCCCGCACCTTGGTGCTCCACTCCACACCCCTTGGTCCACACAGCAATGACCAGGATTTTGGCCAACAACAACAATGGGGAGGGCCGCAGGGTTCCCGGTGTGCGCAACGTCTGCCGGCAACCGGGTCTGCCATCGCACCCCCGACATGTTGGCGTTTGTTATGGTGCGCATTCCGATAACGCCTGCCAGGATCCAATATGGCCCCCATGCTGGTCCAGCACACCTACCACATGGTCCATTTGTGGGGCATACAGGAACAACAACACAGGCGAACACTGCACTTCACACAACATTTGTAAGCTACCGACGGCAATAAACGGTTCAGTATAAATTCCCGACGAACCCGTTCTCTCCGCAGGAATTTACATCAGAAAACTCTCCGGGTTTCGCGCACACTGCACGGATGCAGATGGTCAGCAGGGGGAAGCAGCGCCTTTGACTACCAGTCAAAAATTTACAATATAACATTCGGACTATCGCAGGCACCTGCTGTGGACTGGCGCGATACTGCACAATTTCGGAGAAAAGTTGAACACTGATTAGTGTGTTTATAAATGCTAACTTACTTCGCTCTCATCGCACGGTGCCGGACTTAGCACAGCAACAATGCGGTAGCTATCACGTGCTAAAGTTCGACTAGCAGTGACGGGCACGACTTACGTGCTGTCGCTGGGAGGAGGACTGGGCGTAAGGCATACAGCTGCTGTGGACTGGCATTATGAAGAAGACAAATCGACAGCCAATTATCATTTAAAAATTCTTTCTTTCTTCGTGTTCGACGCACAGTTTCGGACTTAGTTCAGCAACGATTCGGCGGATCTCACGTATGAAAGTTCGATTGGCAATGGCAGAAGTAGTTGCGAGGGAATTCGCCCTTCCAGTTATTGCGACTCTTAGAAGTAACGGTTTCTAAGGTATAGACGATCGTATGTGGAAACAGGCGTGGAAATGTACGAACGCACAAATGCCAAGACAAAGTCGGAATGAACACGACATTTGCGTTCGACCATATTTTTGTTCAAGACATAACTTCATTTAAATATAGCCCTTCGTTAGAAAAAAGTGAGTGCCTTCCCCGAAATATAATAAATATACGGCTTGAATAGTCAAAGGTGGACTTAGGCCAATAGATAAAGCACTTTGCTGCAATTAAGAAGCGCCAAGGGTCAAAATGCACTCTCAACTCAATCCACCAGTGTCGAAAGGACATTATGAACTAAGGCTCACCATGCATCCAACTCAGATCCCTATAGTGATCAACGAGTTTGGGGTGACAAACAGATTGCCTATGTTACACGGACTGAATAACAATAATCAATCCCTGAAAGTTAACCCTGCGTTACAACAATCGGAAACGAAGTCAATCTAGTTTCCTTAAGCAACACTGTTGGGAAGAACACCAAAAACGCATTCTATCCTGCTTACAGGATGAGGAAAGAGCGCACCACAGCCGAGAAGGCGAAATATTACTGCAGAAGTCTGTTAACTCACCCCGAAAGCAACCGGCCAATGCATGAGGTACAAATCCACATATGAAAGTCCCAGCTTTTTAAGACTCTCTTCACACGCCGGCCTCACATCTTCAACTCGGTGCGCCGTGTTCCATAGCTAGCGGGACAGTATAAAAGCAGGAGCATTTGCAGTACCTTGGTTGTGATGAAAACCTCTTCGCGTTTCACTTCGCCAGAATTGAACTTCTGGGTCAGAACCTGGCCGATCTCTTCCTCATTGCCGTAGAGGGCTGCGCAGTCGATATGTCGGTAACCGGCATCGAGAGCAGCGGAGACCGCAGCGCCCACCTCGTTTGGATCCGCCTTTGAAAGAGTAGTTCAAAACGGGTTAACAGAGGTTTCGTTACCCTGAATGTACCAAGACCAAGAACAGGTACTTTCAGCCCATTGTTGAATGTCAGGCAGGGAGCAGACTTCGACATCGCGACAGGCAGGGACAGCAGCTCCACGCACAACACTGAATGCCTTCAAATTGAACCAGCCTGAAAACACCACAATGCGTGGATTCATGTTTGCGCCTGATTGGTTTGCGCATGCGTATCAATATCGTTTTAGACATGCCTAGTGTTCTGATTGGTTGGCCAGCCAGTTAGTCACGTGCTCATTGGTTGGATGATGCACCAATTGTTTCGGCGTTGGCGTGACTTCCCCTGCATGCGCCGTTGTTTGTGCGTATTGCGGCGATGACTTCTGCGGCGGACTGTTCGCTGTTGTGCAAGGCCACATTGGCGGAAGGCATGCGTTTGCGGTCTGCGTCGAGTCCGTGCGGACCTGTAACATACCTAACTATAACGAAGGCTAGGAATGCTAAGCATATAGCCTCTTTTAGTTCTGAGTGAAAAGAAAAGACGGGTTTCTAAGGGGAGGTTGGGGACAATTTATGTCGATGAAAAGAAGGGTTGGAGCTCAGGCAGGATCGGGAACACGTGGTTGTTCTATGGCAGGGGCAGGCTGGTTTGGAGGCAAGCCTTGTCGGGTCCGAGCAGCAGAGGCGGTGCAGGAGCGGCGATGGCGTCCAGAAGGCGTCCTTCGGTCCACGGTGCCCGGACATCAACTGTCCTCGTTATTTACGGGGCCTCCAGACGATGCGGGTAGGTTTAATGACTAGACCAATAGACAAGAGAAATCGTGGCAGTGAAAGGTAGGATAGCGCAGAGGATTAGCCGCTAGGGTGATCGGGGCCGCAAACTGCCATATATGACAGTCGTGCAATGGCCAATAGGATTAAAGTTGGGAGTTGGCTAGCGCGGCGTCGTGGCCTTGGCAGATAATCGCCAGCGCGCTAGGAGTCTAGCACGATTAAGCCACACTCCTATAGGCCCTTACCTATTGCCGTACACACAAATCAGACGCGCCACGCCTAATATCATCACCTATTGGTCGAAAAGTCGGACAGTCCACTAATATATGCGTGCGGAAGAAATAGTGCAGCTCCAGAGAATAATCAAGTGAATACTTTCAAAAATTACTCGGTGCGGGACATGGAGTTAAATCTTCGGGACATGACTTTTTACATATATATATTGAAAAACAGGCATCCCATAAAATACAATTAGAAAGGTGAAGTTCTTTGGGAAACGGCAAAATTTTATTGTGAATTTTCGAGACTGGTTCCCCAGCTCGTCTTCAGACAAAGGGTGTGCAAAAACAATTAACTTTTAGACTGAGTCTGGCAAAAGGATTCCATGATTGGTTAAGGTCGCCATCTCGGGATTGGTTGACTCAGTTTGAATCTGTCCTTAACGATTTTGTATGTGGCGTCTAAATCGATATGCCGGTTGATGCATGCCTCATCTGAGTGCATTGCCTCCAGGAATTCGCGGCCTTTCCTTGTTTTGCAGGCGCCAACAATGCGAGTGTTTTCCCATGCGAATTTATGCTCAGTGTCCAGTGTGTGCATGGCCACCTGGGATTGATGGTCGCGTCTCTTCACCGCTAACTGATGCTCATGTATACGGGTTGAGACAGATTTCCCAGTTTGGCCACAATAAACGGCATCACAACTAGAACATGGGATTTTGTAGACCACACCTTTTCTTTCGAGGTAGCCGACCCTGTCCTTAGGGTGTACAAGCTGTGTGCGTAAGGTAGTTGCCGGCTGGTGGGCTACGTGTATCTGGTACTTTTTCAATTGTCTTTCGACAAGTTCAGATACATTTTTGACGTATGGGAGAATTCGCCATGTGGTTGGTTTTGGTGCCTGAGCGGCCGTAGCATTGGATATACCTTTTCCCTGAGTTGATGGTGCCTCATGCACTGATGTATAAAGTCATGCGGGTACGCATTTTGGGAGAACATTTTGTCGAGGTATTTCATTTCTGCCCGATAACTTGTTTCGTCAGAGCAGCGGGTTTTGGCTCGATTCAGAAGGCTGTAGACTGTGCTCCGTTTGTGAGAGACAGGGTGGTTGCTCTCAAAGTGTAGGATGACCTCTGAATACGCCTCTTTGCGATAAACTGATGTCTGAAGTGATCCATCGGTTTTTCGACGTACAAGGACATCCAGGAATGGGAGTTGTCCATCGACCTCTGTTTCCAAAGTAAATATAATTCCTGAAAATATGGAGTTAATATTGGTGTGGAGCAGATTCAACTGATCTTTCTTGACGATGACAAAAGTGTATCTACGTATCGAGGTGATACCGACAAATACAAGGAGGACCGGAATGGCCATTTCTGGCTTATTGGCCGTCATCAGTCAGTCATACCCAATCCCGAAGAGTGGCACACCCGAGGCTCGAACTCGCGACCTGTTTGTTAGAAGTCCACGCCTCTAACCACTGAGACACGATCCCGTTGCCCTGTCTGTTTTCGATCGGGAATATACCATGTTAGGGGGCGCTCACCGATCGTTCATACAGAACTCACTCGTTCCGTTGTGCCTTAAGGGCTCTCTCTCGAGCCCAACCAGCAGCCGCACAGCGGCGCATGATATAGGCAGATTGTTATTACCGACAAAGACAACGGAGACTGCAATGGCTAGTTCTGGCTTATTAGCCGTCGTCAGCCTCTCTTACGCGCCGCTGTGCGGCTGCTGGTTGGGGTCGTGAAAGATAGCCCTAACGCACAACGGGACGAGTAAGTCCCGTAACACGATGGGTGAGCGCCCCTCTACGAGAATGACATATTTTTTCCGTGTTTGGTAAACCCTGTTTTAGCCCCAGTTATAGAGGACTTGACTGTTGAACCTGGGTACAGCTGGCCATTACAATGAAACCTGTGCTGTTTGGTGCTCAGATCCACGGAAGGGAAGGAAAAACTACAATTATTAGTGTTTACCGATCTCCACGACTGGATATGGACGTTCGGTTTTGCATTGGCGATCCGGCCTAGGACCCTCGCACGGGTGGCATGTTTACAAAAAAACAATAAAAGTACCCCTATGACCTCAGCACGGCATTATGCCTGAAAGCATTCGTGATTACTTCTGGTGTGATCCACTCCACTCATAGGTAACGGGGGCGATTAGATTACTTTTCTTTGGTCGCTGATGTGTCCTGCAGTATAAACCAAAATTCGTGAAGCATTAACCTCCATTTTAACTGTGTCCTCTGATAAAATTGTCTGCATAATTTAGGTCACAACACGGAAGCCCATACGTTGAAAAAGGTGGACTTTTGGATGAACATCTGTCTGGTCACTTGTGTAGAAAACGGTATTGCGTAAGATATAACCTCCGACTCACTCGTGGCCCTCAGAACGGATGCACAAAACAACCCACTTTTTGTAGATGCAGGCGTCATCTTTTATATCCTGCATACGGAAGAAGATGTTTCAGCTTTTAAAACGGTTTTTAGGGTAAGGGTAGGGCATGTAAACCCCTGGGTTGTTGCCCAAAAGCCTACCTTCTAATCGTACTTAGTTAGGTGCCGTGATAGGGATTCTGTAGGAAGCTGATTTTGACCTCCGATAGCGTTGGCGACATTAAAGTTGCCCACTTGGGACTCAAGATTAGGTTTTGGGCAGCGGTTACAATTGGTGCTAATTGGGTTATTCTTGGGATTGGTGTTACCTGGCTTGGGCTGTGATTTGGATCTGGGGTTGGTGTTTTAGGGCTTGATTTACGTCTACCATTAAGTCCGATTTTTCATTAAATGCTTACGGGTTAAGGACTTCACACTGAAGGCATGACCCTGGTTGGCCCTAGGTTTGTGGCTAACTAAGGTCCCCCAAGGGGGTTACATGCCATATCCTTGCCCGTTTCCAGTTATGGGAAATTTTAAATGCTCGCAAATTACTTCTGGTAGTTTGTCATTCGTAAGTAATTTCGTGTTTTTTCAAGCCGAACTTGGTCCAGATGTCGACGCACAATTCTCCCACCTTCAAACTCTAATTCCACTATTTGACCCTCGCTTTTTCGAACTACCGCTGGACACCAGTTCGTTTCGTGTTCCAGTCGCGTGTAGACACTTTCGTTGGGCGCGACGACTCGTGGTCGGGTGCTCACATCATATCGTTCTTTCATCTTCGTCTGTTTTGCAATGACCCTATCCTGCGTTGATGGATTAAGCAGGTCGAGTCGTGTGCGCAACTGCCGCTTGAACATCAATTCTGCAGGCGAAGCACCCGTTGAGTCGTTTGGTGTTATGCGATAGCTGAACAGAAAGCGTGACAACTTGGTGGCCAAGTCCGCTTCTGTCTGTCTGGCTAGTCCGTGCTTTATTGTCTGGACTGCACGCTCTGCGAGGCCATTTGAAGCAGCGTGGTACGGGGCAGTAGTTAAATGTCTAATTCCATTTTTCTCCATGAAATCTTTAAATTCTGCACTAGTAAAGGCCGGGCCATTGTCTGAAACGACCATTTCAGGTATCCCAAAAGTAGAAAAGGCGGTTCGCAACTTGTTGATTGTAGTCAGTGAGGAACAAGAATTTCCTGTCGGAATCGCATCAATCCATTTAGTGTGGGCGTCAACTACCACCAAAACCATATGGCCTTGGAATGGCCCAAAATAATCGACGTGTACCCTCTTCCACGGCGAGTCGGGCCAGGCCCAAGGCTTCAGAGGAACCTTCGGTAAGGTCTTCTGTGTTATTTGGCACACGTGACATGCTTTCACCACGTTTTCTATATCTGCGTCAATTTTGGACCACCAAACATAGCTGCGGGCGAGAGCTTTCATTCTAACTGTACCAGGATGTGCATTATGCAGGTCTCTGAGGATGGCCCGTCGGCCTTGTGGTGGCACAACTACACGATTGCCCCATAGTATGCATCCGTCTTGTAGACTTAACTCGTTCTGACGGCTGAAGAATGGTTGAAAATCAGAGGAGGTAGAGGACGGCCAGCCAGATTGTAAGGCTCTTTTTACCCGACTTAGGAGAGGGTCTCTCGATGTCCACTGTCGAATTTGTTGACAGGTTACAGGCGCGTTGACTAGATTCTGCAAAAGATTCACGGTCTCAAAAACAGGTGCCCCGTTAATGCCATCGTCCACGATAGGAAGCCTACGCAAGGCGTCAGCCACTACGTTTGCGCTACCTGTGACGTATTTCATTGCATACGTGTAAGCAGATAAAGTGAGTGCCCATCGTTGCATTCTTGGCGAGGACATCTGTTGTATCCCTCGTTTTTCTCCCAGCAAACCTAAGAGGGGTTTGTGATCAGTGTGAATTTCAAAGTGTCGGCCAAAAAGATACAGGTGGAACCGATGTAGGCCAAACATTATTGCTGAGGCCTCTTTGTCTAGTTGCGAATAGTTGGTTTCCGCCTGTGACATGGTTCTTGATGCAAAAGCAATCGGCATCTCCGAACCCGAAGGCATTCGATACATGAGAACCGCACCTACGCCGTACGGAGACGCATCACATTTCAGTATGATAGGCTTTTCGGGGTCATAGTGAACTAGGACAGATGAGGAGGTAAGAGCCGTCTTCGCCTGTTCGAAAGCACTTTGTTCGACCTCCGACCAGTGCCAGCTACAATTCTTTTCAAGTAGTCGATAAAGAGGCTTGAGAATTGTAGCCGATTGATTCATAAAGCGACTAAAGTGGGTGACCAACCCCAGGAATGACCGCAATTGACTAGTATTGTTGGGGCGCGGCGCCGTCTTCAAGGCTTTGAGCTTATGTTCGAGTGGATGGAGGCCAGTTTTATCCACCCTGAAGCCCAGGTATTCTACCGAGTCGGCAAGGAAAGTGCACTTATCTTTCCTGAGTTTAAAACCGGCGTCCTCTAAACGTCCTAACACGGTGTTTAGAGTCTCTAGATGACTATGTTCAGATGGGCCGGTAACTAATATATCGTCAAGATATGCGCAAACGTGAGGTATATCCTTCACGAGATTATCAATCAAGCATTGAAATAAACCGGGAGCCGAACTTACTCCAAATGGTAGTCTTTTATATCGAAATAAACCCCGATGCGTATTGATGGTGGTGGCGTCTCGGGATTCAGTATCTAGGACGACTTGGTTGTAGGCATGCTTTAGGTCCAAAGTTGTAAATTGATGACCACGCGAGAGAGATGCGTACAGATCCTCGATGCGCGGGAGAGGATAAGGGTTCAGTTTAGTTGCTGAGTTGATTGTCAGCTTGTAGTCGCCACAGATACGCATAGAACCATCGGTTTTAAGAACAGGAACTATTGGAGCTGCCCATTCCGAATATTGCACGGGCTCAATAATATCCGCTTTCTGTAGGCGGTCCAGCTCTTCTTCGACCTTCGGTGCGAGTAAATAGGGGACTGTACGAGCTTTGAAGAACCGGGGCCGGAAATCTGACTGAAACTGAAACTTAACAGGTGGACCGCGGTAGTGGGTAGCTGAATCGTCACGAAATAGATCCTTATGACTTACCAAAATTGAATCTAAAGCCGGATTTACACCAATCCGATGTACATAGGATAGCACAGAAGGCACACATTTAATCCAATTTCGTCCAAGGAGATTCGGTTGCTGGTTTCCTCTCACCACATGAACCGGCAAGTAATGAAGTTCTCCATCATGTTCGACTTCGGCTGTAAAGACCCCTCGAACGTCTACGTTCTGTCCAGTGTAACTACGGAATGTTGAGCTAGCCGGTAGGAGGGAGGGTACTTTCTGAAGAGAGGCCTCATTGATGAGAGTAACAGCTGAGCCAGTGTCGATTTCAAACTTCGCGGGATGGTGATCAACCGGAAGCGTTATGGTGTAGGGGGATTGGAGAGTAGCGTTGGCCGGAAACATTCGGAGTATCGCCTCACCATCCCCAGCTGGACTAGGGTAGGTCGCATGCGTGTTACTATTCGCTCGTCTTTTGGAGAAACACACTCGTTCGATGTGGCCGACTTTCTTGCAAAACTGGCATACCATCTGCTGGTGTCTACAGTCTGACCACCGGATATGATGCTGGCCACAACGGTAGCATGATGGTAGTTGTTTTGAGGGAGCTGAGGGTCGCTGTCTAGGTGAAGACACAGCAGTGTTGACCAGGGAGACAGCCATTTCCGATTCCAAGGATGCTATCACTCCATCGTTTGACTGATTCAGCTGCTGAAGGTTTTGCCGCACGCGCTCCTGATGACTGGCAATATCACAGGCTTTCTCCCATGACAAATCCTTCTTCTCTGATAAGAGATTTTCCCGAGCTTTTTCATCGCGTAGACCGACGATCAACTGCTGAACGAGCATTGCGTGCCCGAAGTTGTCTGCCTTGATCTCTTTATACCCACAGTCCTGAATGGCCAGAGTCAGATTAGTAATAAAATCACTGACACATTGATTGGATTCTTGACGCATTTGACAAAACCGATAGCGACTGAGAAAGACGTTGTCCTTTCCTCCCCACGCTGACTCGAGTTTTGAGAAGGCTGTTTGAAGATCTATAGCCTGTTGAGGGCATCGAAATATCGTTGTCCCAACTCTCCGAGATTCGTCCGGAGGAGTTTCAACTTAGATGGGACGTCTAGTACAATCGTGGGTGACAAAATCGGGAGTAGTTCAATATAATCCTCAAATGTCTTCCTCCATTGCAACCACGAGTCATTTGAGGGCTTCGGGGTGTTCTTTGGCCAAAAAGGTAGCGGTGCAGGCAGCAATGAAGACTTGTTCGTTAGGCTGCGTCGCCAATGTTATGTATGCAAAACAGAAGGCTAATTGGAAATAGGACGTGTACTGAGTACGATAGACAGCACAAGTGAGGAGGCTTGTGGAAACGGCCGGGTATATGGCAAGGGGGACTGTCATAGGCTGATGGGTGGCCAATCAGCACAAAGACGGTGTGAACAGGGGGCCATGACCTTGATCGTTCGCTTGTCACGCGTTTGTGGCATGATATCCTGACGGCCCGGGCAGGATACGCTGCAAGATGAACGTAGGAAAGCAGTTAGTCAGGCAACGACATGACAGAAAACGAATCGGAGTTCACCGGGTCGTCAAATTCTAGTGAATAACGTTGATAATCCGGGTGTGGAAATCATGGGCCCCTTAATACCACAGACTGGGAACTGTGCCAGACATTGTACTCAGTAACATCGTTGTCCGCAGCCCCAGTGGCAAAATGGTGCTGACCCACTACCCCTACCGCCCCTGGCATTCACATCACTAGCTGCTGTCCACGAGTCGGTAACTTGCTCCAACGCTCTTCCAGATTTTATGCTTATCTGGTTGACTGGTTCTGACTTTGTGACATGATCGTGCCTCAACTGATGGCAGAAGTCAGTTTGAATTTAAAATAAGAACTAAGAAATTCCTATTAGATCCTAGTGCACATTTATTTTTGGGCTAGATCGCAGTTGGTAGCCAGGGATGGGGAAGCGGACGGTGACCTTAACCCTAATCCTAACCTCAACCCTAACCCTTAGAAATAGCCCTAACTGTAAAACCTAACCGTAATACTGAAACCTAATCCTAAACTCAAACCCTAACCGTAACCCATAAACCTAAGCCGAAAGGCATAACCCTAACCCGAAAATCGGAAACCATTAACCGGTACCCTAATCCTAACCTCAAACGTAAAACGGAAGCCAAATAGGTCGGATGTGATTATGGAGCCCCACAAAAAGCCCCAGTGAACAAACCCCCCAGCCAACTGTAATACGGGGCCTGGCTATCAACTTCGATGTAGCCTATTTTTGAATAAGATATGACAATTTCTAAGTCAGTAGTTTGATATAGGATTTGGTTCAGAAGGACTCTGAGGAAGCTAGCCACTTGAATAACAGCGTAACATAATAATAAAAAAATAGTTAGATTTAAGATAGACAGCATTATTAATGAGCATAGCACAAACAGATATATCCCTTCTTTCTCCTCTTTCTCGTTTCCATCAGCTAAATCACCTGACATTAATTATCCTTTAAAGAACTACTATTAACATACCTTTCGATAAAACCCCACCGATTAGTTGGAGGCCATATTAAACCTATGAACAACTATGTTAGGTCATATTAAACAGTCAGCCAATATTACTATAGTGTCATATTGTCGGTAACAATACGATACTTGCTTCAATATTTCTTTGATATCTTTGATTGTTATTTACCACTAAATGTTGCGTGCTCCTGATATGTATTCATATTTTCCGGCTGCTAGTCTAGACAGCTGCTGTAAGCCTCATGGGAAACATGAACAATCGACATGACCAACTCTAAGCAACTGCCCAAATAAGCTGACAACCGGCAGCTATCTGACACAAATTCCTTCAACTCGACAATAAGTTCAATGTCGGCCTGATGTCAAAGTTCTTCAATTTCCGCGAAGGGCAATATATTCATGACCCCAAATCCCTCAAAATTCGAAACCTTAATCTCTATATTGTAAATGCCGTTCTTTTTTCTAAAGTTTGATATTATTTTACCCTAGAGTTCTGGTTCTTCTAAATTAAGCTTTCACTTCTCGTTCAAATGAATAAACAGACACGCAAAGCAAATGAAGTCAAAGTGCCGCCGAGATGGATGAGTTTAATTTAGGCTTTTTTCTTGTGTTCAAAGAAGACTGACAGCACCGGAGACGTGTTCTAATAAACCTATTCTATTCTATTCTCCGTTGACAGCAGGCGCAGGACTTCCCGCATGTTGTACCCCTCCGGTCTGACAGCATTTAAATTCCCTGGAAGCTGTTCTAGTAATAGTAGCCTTACCCAGCCAGCCATCTGGTGTGTAGCCGAGACATACTGTGGGTAATCCAGACTACCACAGTGGCTGTATCGGGAGACAAGTTTCCGAGCCATTATCGCGCTAATAACCAGCACTGGCGATGCCTTTGCGGCAATCACTGGCTGGAAGCTGGGCGAGCAAACAGTCATCGCACCAAGTGCGAACATCTGCGACGAATGTGACAGCTACCAATTTTGGTAGGCATGTAATCGTGTCGCGCCAGCCCAAGCCATAGGTAGACCCCACCTGCAACGACCCACAGGTTCGGTCCCGAACAGGTGTTGGATGCAAGAAAATCGGTTAGAATAAGTTGGCAGCCGGACTACGGAAAACACGTCCGGCGCCGCGACAAAGGCACCCCGAGAGACATCAGGGAATGCATCACAATACCTTGAAGGAGAGCATGGCTGAGTCGGCCTTGAAGATGATTGGCCGGTTTGACGACCACAATTGGCCAAGAACCAGACTGCCACTGGTGCTTACCTGTGTAGTGGACAGCCATAATGGCTACGTCGCACCTCTCGCTAGCGCCTACACCTACGTCCGAGCGACAGCCTGCTATGGCACGCACGTCTGCCCGGCTTCGATTTGTCTCGTTGCAATTCACTGTCTGCACCACGCACCCGGTCGGTTCTCTGCCTGCACTATGCGAGGCTTGTCACTACCTTCGCGTGGGTTCGGAGCCAATCAACGCAACTCCTATCGCTGATTGGGAAGACAGGCGGGAACAGTCCAGAACACTAGCGTAGACAATTTGCCACGACACTTTTGCAGCGGCGACCTTCGGCGACACAGGGCTCGTCGCTCTCGCTGACGCCGCCTCCGCGGCGCCGGACGCATCTGCGTCCGGTTGCCAACTTTCCCCTTCACTGTTCTGTACAGAATAAAGTGTCCTAACCAAATGGCGTCCTGCTTCTAACAACTTGCGATATGGCCTGAAGTTGTGGCGTACTGAGCGTACACCATCACCGCTTAGCCGCTACACCTGCGAGTACTCGCGAGATGCGCAGTGCTGCAACAGGCGTCCCGAGTAGGACTACTGCAGTCGCATAGCAACTGCATCCTACAAATACCGCAACCTCCGCGAGTCTACTTTCCCTGACTACTGCCGTCTCTGAGGGCGGGTTCGAGGATGAATCTGAGTCATCAGGCTAATGAACTTTTTGCTACAGCAATCGCGTCTCCGTCCTCTCAACTGCTCCATGCATGTGACTTTTCGCCTGTATTGTCAGCCCAAACTCTCGGTGGTAGGATCTTGTGAATTCAAGCATACTGGTGTGTGTTCAGATGATCGGGTTTTCGGCTCCTTTTAGTCAACAATATTTTGGTCATCCATTTCGTCCTATCTCTTCACTAGTTGACTTTATCTAGTCCTATCGTGAGAACAGGCCGTGTGTGAGAAGAGGGAGATGTAGGTAGGTGCTAAGCTAGTCTCCCCCTTAATCCAATTCATGCGGCTCAGTGAGTAACCTGAAAAGACACGGATCGCACTTGCGAAATAAATGGCCGATCGGCAGTACCTGTCCTATAATGTACTTCCTTCCTTTCAGCCGTTTGAGAAAACTATTCTGGGGAAATGAGGAGAAGAGTGACTAGGAAATGGCAGGCCTGACCCGACTCCAGGTCTTAGTGCCCCATGAGCTTAAACTCCGATAACTTCCGCATAGTACATGATAGTAGGATCTGCATGCGCGAGAGGTTTGCGAGGGACAAAATGAAGATACAGATGTGGGCCTTTGAACCATCGAGGCATCCGAAAATTGTTAGCCAGAGGGCATCCAATTGGCGAAGCAACCTCATCCTCTCAGCCGGTGTAAGTTTATGGCTACTCCTTTTCTGCGGTCTTGTAAACAACTCGCACATCTGTGGACGCCCTATTCCGAGCGCGTGCTGCAACACCGTCTCTCGCGCATGCTCTTGCGGTCTGGTTCTAGGCCAATCGCAGCCGTGCAAACCACCCAATCAAATTCAAGGCCAGCTCAGACGCCTGCTCTCGCGACACTGGGCGTGCCCGTACCAACGACAGTCTGGTCCTAGGCCAATCAAATTCAAGGCCGACTCAGACACCCTCGATCAAGGCACGCAAGACGCCTGCCCTCGCGACGATTGACATGTGCCCTCGTACGGAACCAGGCGTGCGGGTCGCAACCGCGTTCTCCATCTGGCCTCCGTTCTTTTCTCCGCTGATAACGACGAAATTCACAGCCACCGCTCTAACCATCTGAGCTACGAGGCCCCACCGGACGACGCGAGTTTAATCACATTTGGGTCAAGTTTAGCCGCCTAACCTGCTGCCAGATGACTACCAGGCTCACGTAATACAGAGGTGTTTTGGCAGATTTCAAGTAATTCACAGTTGGTCAAAGTTAATTATTTTAAACCTGCCAAAACACCTCCGAACGACGAAATAGTATTTTTTTGTAAAATCCATCGAAAGACTAAAGAAAGTGAAGTTGTGGGAAAAACGGTAATTTTCTGTTCTTCTGGGACATGTTCCACGTTTACCATCAATGTGATGACCCAGTTTGGCCCTTCACCAGTTACTCTCCCAAAAACGCCGAAAATTCTGGGCTGCGGATCTTGAAGCATTGGGCAATTACTTGATTTTACGCATCGAGCATTTCTACCCACTCCGTAGATATGATCGGGTTGCCACTTCTGATTTAGTGCATTTATCCATGCTGAAGGAATTATACTTGTGGTATAATCTACTCCCTCCTCCCCCAAGATTGTTTCATCCGGGAGATTTGCTATCTAACATCTGTTTATCAAAAGCACGATCACTGCGGTAGTCCGGAGAAAAGCGTGGTTATCTCCACCCCTCACTAATGAAATCGTGTTCCTTTGCAAACCCCTGCTAACCCACTAATTTCGATTTCTGAACAGTGTATTTCGGGATGAATGAGCACATATGACGATGACGACGGACGTCAGACTCAAGCAAGGTGGCAAAAAATGGAACCATCCGAGAAGTTTCTGCGCACGTCAGAAAGGCAATTTCGTCTGCACAGAAAACTAAAACATGTTCGATTTTTGTCACTGTTAGTCGATATAGGGATCGGTCGGGCTTCGATAATCTGGAGAGTGTAGCCCATACCCGGATGACAATAGTGTTCGATTAAGTCAGAAAACCCTCAACTTTCAGTCGCTTTTCCTTTCCAACGCGCTTGCCTGCCCTCGCTAATGTCTACTGCACTGGCTGGCCATGTGAGAGGCGTAACTTTCCTCATAGACACAAGCTGACGCAATTTCTGCAGTTTGCCAAGGCTTTGCTGCCGACTTGTCCAATTTTAAGACGGACGTAAACAGCAGAATTTATTGGTGCCAACAAATTTCGCGACGACTTATTAACTGCACCTGCAACTGCATAACACAGATAGCAAAATATGGAACACGGCGATTTAAAGTAGGACAGAATGAAAATCAATGCAAAACAGCAATTTCATTCTTTTGTGCACATAGATTATTCAATAAAAATCAGGCCTTAGAAGGCAATATAAGGATGAAAAAGAGTAAAATGTATCACAAAAAATAGGTGTATAAATTGGAAGACTTCAGATTTCCAGGGGAAGCTGAGGTTGATCACATTGTCTAGCTGTTTGCACGGTCTGGTCTTCTCCTGCCGTACGTAGGCTGCTTCCAAGTAGCACAATGACCGAGTTGTTCTTTCCCAAGCATTTACTCGGGAGGCGATTTGGGGGTCAAAAGGGCGGGCATTACCTAGGAGATGTTTCGTGGTAAAAGGACGGATTTCATGTTCCTGCTTTAAAAGCCATTTACGCAAGTACTCCACAGACCTGGCTGTCAGTTGACTTTGCGCTCGTCCAATTTAGTTGCATCCGCAGATGCATATCATTTCATAAACACAGTTTTAGGCAAGACGTCCATCGTCAGTGGAATTAGGATAGCTGAATAGGACTTCAGCTGCATTGTACGCCAGTGTCGCAAATATATCATCCACATGTCTCCCGTATACTGCTTTCACTTCCAGTATAGGTGACAACTTTTCTTCGAGGTAATCCACAAATATGTCAGCAAAGGTTAGTAGACCAAATTGACTCCCCATTGGTATTCCGTCATTTTGGCTACGTAGTTGTCAATTAAACAGTAATCGAACATTGCTCATGCACGATTTCAACAAATTACGTAGTATTTCGGGTGGCAGACGGGTTTCAGATGCATGGGCACACATGCTAGCATTGTTTCATCAATGGTGATTCTATGTCCAAGGAGATCATGCATTTGCCGGTAATGTTTTGATGCCTGATTCCTTCAATGAAATGAAAGCTGTGTAAGTTGGAAGCCGATACCAAATTCAGTCTAATTCCTTGAACAGCCACTATGCTAGTCCGTGCTGTGATGTGGTTGTCGAGATAGGTCCTTATGCATTTTTGGTAATCTATATAGTCTAGGAATGTGTGTTCCCTTCGGTTTTAGGAATACCGCGGTCTGAGCCCTAGTCGGACTCTTGTCCAGCAAGTGTTTAACCGTTATCCAGGCTGAGTCCTCCAGCACCCTGTTTTACATTCGTACCAGCGAAAAAGTGCTTCAAATTCCCGAATTTTGCTTAAGAAGTTCGAGAGCCCGATTAACCGAAATATTAAAAAATGATAGCTGAACGTTGGTCACTCAGTTTTTCATATATCACAAATTTAGAGCCGAAAAATCCTGGCTGACTTGAATAAGAAACGTTTCCTTTGAACCGAAAGTCTTTAAAATTTTCATGGCTTCTTCCAGCAGCACCTTACTTATTAGATGAACACTGCTACCAGGTTGCAGAAGAATACCATCGCGACGAGATGGTTCAAATGCCATCCACCATAATGCCCTTTTATACTGCATGCTCTGTTATTCTTCTTACAGACATTATCATGATAGCGTTGGTCTGTAACACGTGCATGGGTCTTGACTGAACGAGTGTCGCGGCTTCGTAGTTTGCATCGAGGCGAAAAGTAATTTCTACTTAGTGTAACATTAGTTCAGATGCGCCTATGTCATTTAACAAGCGACTGATGCCGTCAAATTTTGAGGGTACCGGTACAGGGAAGAAGGAGACTAGAAGTTTGTAAGATGAAGTGTACACCCATGCGCCTCGGAGAGAGGCGAGACTTCAGAACGAATGCTACGAACCGTCGCGATAAAGGCTCGGTGGTCGGGGACTTGTGGTTACATACAGGTTCTACAGTTAGTGACCTAACTCATGAAATGTGTCGAAATTTATGAATGATTGCCAATCACTCGCAAACCGACACCATTTCATGAGTCAAATGTCTATGTTAACTAAGTACAAGTTTAAAAGAATTAAAACATAAAAGAAATATTAAAGGCAGTGTTGCGTTATTTAGAAATGCCGATTTATTTTGGAAATCGCAATATCCCGAAAACGTCAGAAATGGTTCTAATTAAGTAAAGTTCGTCTTTATATGTATAGAATGCATTTTCATACAAAAACGTAGTAAATATGAAAGTAGAGTTGAGTTTAATGACATTGGGTTCAATAAGAGAAGCTGGATTTTGTTTGATTTCACCGATGGGGACGTCGTAGGAACAAAAGATTTCATAAGGTGACATGCCATGATGCCGGTCGGTGCATAATATATTTAAATAGAACTGACAGGCGTGGTTATAAACATACCAATTTCTGTTTATAGAGAGAAATTTACTCCCTTTAACTTAATTTATACTCTTCTCATTCGTTTTGGATTACGTTGAGTTTCAGATCGGCCTCGAAATGTTGCTGAATACTTCATGATTTTCAGTGTTTTTGCCCGATCTTCCATTAAGACAGATTCTGAAGTACCCGTCTGTTAAGAACTTTAAAATAAGATTATTCTTGAAGGCATTTACCGAATTAGTGAGTGTCTGGGCGCTCCTTTTCACGAAGATGATCATTTGGGTCATATGTGAAGACTCGTTCAAACAGTAAACTTCATTTTCGAGAAAAATGGCTGTCCACAACGAAAGTCAGCAACGAATATGCCTTCGATCAATAAGTAAATTTTCCCTTATAAGTTACATCTTTAAGAAGTGCTTTATTACTGCACTCTGTCGACGGATCTCTGTGTACTTTGCATTTTTACACGGCGAGGCCAGGTAAAAATTTGACACTTTTGGCCGTTTCTTTCACCTTCCTTAGAAATACTAATATTTTTCTACCTTGGACGTAAGAACACGCCTTTTTCTATATATTGAGGCCACTGTTTTTACTCGCTTTTAGACTCCGTTCTTCGATTATGAATGCACGGCATAGCGCCCATATAAATACTGATATTTTGCTGAAACTATAAATGTTATGTTCGTCCTATTTCTGCGTAAGGTATGCACAGAAGCTAAACTGCACGACAAGTAGTGTTTCATATGTTTAAAGCTGGAAATGACCATTCCGTGGTGGTCGTCTATGTGACATGAGGTAGAATTTTCAAAACGGCGAAATAATTTCAGCCCCCTTAAACGAAGGAATTCCTATCTGCGTTATTACTACACTTTTAGACACCAAATCGCACAGGTCTGCGACTTTGACATTTAGGAACCGATAAAACGTCTGGTTTTCTTAAAATAACCTTTGTATTAGCAGGTTGAACAACATGGTTAACATCGGACTTAAAATAAAACTGCAAGTCCGACTAAATCAGTTTATTAAAACTATCGCGGGTACCTTACTATCCTTTCAATGAAAAAGTAGCTCAGATGCGTAACCGGAGTCTATGACATGTATTAACATAGGAAATTACACGAATATAATCCAACTTCCATTTGCGCTAAAATTTACTGATATTTTACTTGATATAATTACGTAAACATAATTTCTGCACAAGAAAAGGACATTTTATTGACGGAAGTGGATGAGCGAACAAAATATTCAACATTAAAGGCGACCAGAAATTCTCTGAGCAGTTTCCGCTGTCAGAGTTCATGAGATAGGTCACGTACTGTATAGGCAAAACAACGACTATTTTGCCCCTCTGGCTCTGAATATCCCTGCCCGGGATTTTCGGTTCGAGCAGAAAGTTGGAGCTTGGTATGATCATGTTCCTTGTTGCAGCAGTAGATTCATCTTATCAGATACTACTTTAGACTATCTTTCGTGCATTTATCCTTAGCGATGTTCGCGAGTCTGCCTTGAGACTTAGAGCACTTTAGATCAAGTCAGCACCTTGAAATTCAGATAGACGGATATGTGTGAAAACAGTCATTTAGAGTGAGCCTGCTCTGCCCGTATGGCATAAGAAAGGTGGTGCAGTCCGCACGGTGTGCAATCAGGGGTGGTGGGTGTTCCACGATCCCGAGGACGCATGTTGCGGGCAGCCATCATGGCCAGTTTAGCGTCATTGTTCAGGACCCCGCAGCCTCAAGGTCATTTACGCCTTGCGGCTAGCCGTTCCAGAGGAGCTGACCTGAAGACCCTCGACCGGCTTCAGCTCCGACATACCTGCGTCCACACAGTTGCAGCTGCCCACGCGGTCACTTGAACGCTCCTTGCCCCTTGAAACCACGACCTAGACCACTGGAACATCACCCCTCGGCAAATGTAACACACCGATTGGAGACTACTAGAGCTTGGCTCACGAGGCTACAACAGCGGCTACCACCACTGTTCCAGGGACTCTCAGGCGTGACTGGAGGCAGTCAATACCAGCCCTGGCTCTGCCAGTGGCCACAACCGCCTGAGAGGACAACACCGGGTTCAGTGTACAATAAACCCCCCATTCTGGTGCCTCCTATCTTCTTACGAGTCGGGATCTGAGCACACACTGCCACAGCTTAGACGCTACACACACAACGTGAACCGCACACAACCTTAAACTGGAATGAGCGATGAGCATGAATACTTGTTTCACTGAGAGCGGGCCTCAAACATGACCATAAAGCCACAAAGTTAAATCGGCAGGCAAATGCATTCTCGCTTAGCTTTCCTCGGGTATACGTGACTTTTCGAATAAACCGGGTTTCATTTTCAGTTTATTAAGGGAAATATAGGCAAGTGCCTTTGAACTTCCTGCTGGTTACAAGTCGTCGGAGAAAAAAACTGCTAAGTGGGAAGGTGAAAAAAGGATTTTGTACATAATCGCGGACAGCTAGTCAAAAATAGTAATCATTAACGGTTACTTACTAATTACAAGTAGTATAAACATGTAAAAGTTGGTGCCGTTATGTGAGTGGCGGGTTGAATAACTTCCGGTAGCCAGCCCTATAAATGTTGGGCGTTTTGTCACCAACGTTGCCCAGTTTTGAAGAGGACATACCCGTAAGCAAGGCATTCGAGGGTCAAACTTGTGCGCTGGCCATCCTTCAAGTGGTCATTAAAAGCTAGGGGGGATTTTCAAATGCCACACTTCCCGTTAGGTCATGGGCTTCCTTCATGCCGTTGTTACATCTGATGTCAAATAAGAGAGCAGGGAGCCGAGTGGCTTAGGAGTGACCCTCGGTCAACGCAGTTGCAAATGTTTGCGGCGACCTAACGTCTAAACATCCATTTGAGCTAGAAGTTATTTCGATGGCATTTTTCTACATTATTATAATGCGGTCCTAACAATCTTTACTCCAGGTTAAGGTGATACCATACTGACAGCAGAAGTACTATCCAAATCCCATATACGCATGTTTCGCCGATATTCTGCCACTGCATGGCACAGCTGCGAGGGGTTCGGCACGTCAGTGGGTCCCCCAGGATTCCCCATCTGTTTTCTGGTAGATACTCTAATTTAGATATTGTAACTTTTTTTAATTGCCTCAGAAATTAACTGTGGACTTGGAAAAGATCAGTTTATTCAAGGTCTGAAGGCTAAGACCGAAATTTCCTTGCATGCATTTCTTTGGGCCGAAGTCCATCAGCCACAGCGGGTAACCGCGTAATATTCATTAACTGCCGACAGACGAGTCGAACCCTTCGCAGCTGCGGCATGCAGCGGCAGAATATAGGCTTCTGGCTAGTACCTGTGCTGTTAGTACGGTATTACCTTGCCCTAGCTGCGTAATGATTATTACGCGGTTACCCGCTCTGGCTGATGGACTTCGGCCCAAATATTCATACATAAAAATCTCGGTCTGAGCCTACAGACCTGGAATAAGTTCGTAGTAAATTTCAGAGGAAATTTTAGAAAAAACGACTCTTTACTTCCTAAAACGTAATTCTCGCGAGACGATACAAACAGGGCAGTGTAGAACGGGCGTGTGCATTAAACACCCATAAGATCCCCAGGAGTATCAGTAGTACATTTGACGGCGATGATGATGATGATGATTATGATTATGATGATGACGACGACGACGACGACGACGATGACGACGACGACGGATATAACAGCGGCTTAGACGTATTCCTCAGGGACACGCAAACACAAGCGCATTTATTAGTATAAATCGTAACACAAACAGACGTAATATCCAAGTGAACTTCCGACGATGTGCGAAGCCAAGGTTGATGAATGGCCTTCCTCTAGTATTCATCGTTGAATGGGTACTCCGGGTGGGACTTTACGCTAGAGAAGTGGGAGAGAAGGAGGAAATGAGGGCGGAGAGAGAGGACTAGCAAATGCATTTGACTAAAACCACAGATAAAACTTACGAAGGCTCACTGATTACCCTGCACTCTCGCCCACTGGTATTGAGAATATGCATCTCCGCATCGCTCAGTTCAAAGTCAAAGACCTAGGAAGTGGAACGGCGGGGGTAGTATGTGAAATGAAGGTCAGAAGCTAAAATTGGGACGGGGAGAAGGTGAGACTAGCAATAATTACACAGACTGGCATAAGAGGGTTTGATCACAGCACTCAGGTTGCTTGTCCACACTACTGAGCTTGTGCTAACCCCCCACCTCCCCGAGGGTGCAAAATCGAACGACGTCGACAGACGCTGCGCCTGCTGGAGTCAGCCAACGGAGGAGGGAGGGCTGAATGGCTGAAAACGCCAGACATCTTGTCCACGCGTGCTAATACGCGTACCAGAAGACTCAGATCTCATATGCGTAGATACTTTAAAGGCCATAGAGAGGAGACATTGACTTCCTACTCTAAGGGAACCTTCTGTGAAACCTGCTGAGGCTTAGGGAGTTTGACTTTTTCACTACACCGCTGAAGTCGCGTAGCCGATTTCGAACCAGTGTGCTATGAGTACTAGCAAGACGGACACCCATTAGTTCCTTCTCTGCAGCCGGTCTTTTTGGGGACGGTCAAATAAATGATCCAGCAATTAATTCTTACTAGCAAATAAATGACTTCCGAGCGGACCTCCGTCACATGGACTCGAGATTGGAAAGATTTTGTATGACTGAAAGCTTCTGGAGAAGGAAAACGGCCGCACAGGAGTTGCCCCTGTAATCCTATCAGCCTACTGATAATACGAGTGTGAGTGCATGTATGGCAATAGCGGTCAAAAGGTCTGAAAGCGTGTGCTATGCCAGTAATCAGCAAACCATGGCCCTCGCAGCGTGGTATGCGCCGGCAGTTCCCTGGGACCTGGCTCCCTGCCGGTAGATGCGCTTGCGCTCCCGCTGGGTATACAGATGGTGGGCATGGCTGCCCAGTCATCATTCTCGTCCTTCTGACCCCTGTTGGGGTGTTGCTGTAATTATTGAGGAAAAACCCTGGTCAGGTATATATTGTGGACCAGGGGGTGTGGTGGCACGTCTAGGTGCAGGTCCGGTCGTACCGGCCACCTGCGTCCCCTTCCCGCCTCCGGTCTTCTTGACTCTGTCTTGACATCGGGTCCAGGGAGGAGTGGGAAAGAGAGTGCGGTAGATGCAGCGCAAGCCTACTATCGCTGTAAACTAACTCACGCGCAAGTCGCCGTGCCTGCTGCACCTTGCTGTGTAGCACACGGTAGACATCCTCGGAATTTACGGTCGAACTGTCATTATGGCAATAGCAAAGCACCCATGCGGACTCGGCAAAGTTCAACCAACAGAAGTCATGTGCAAATGTGGTCTTCTGTTTAGTCTACAGCCTGGTATAACCCCTTGTGGGGACACTCGTACAAGAGTTCGACTATCGCGGTCGACGACAAACACCCTGTGCCACTCTCAGTGCAGGTAACACCTGTGACTTGGGCGTGGATTAGGGCGGACTAGCGCCGCATCTATCGCACCCTCTCCTCTGTCACTAGCTTGCACCGATAACTGGGTGATGTTAATAAGAGCGGAGGGTGGTGTGGGCACAATGGCCGTCTACGCGTGCCACACACGAACTGACTTCCACTCCGGATGCACTGTGTTACAGTGGACGTCACCCGGGTTTCAAATGCTCGAGAATGCGGTGAAGGTCACGCTAGGGTGAAGTCACTGATGCCTGGCCCGCAGTACTGAGAAGAAACTAGTTATCCCGTCAGTTGGCAGGCTCCCACGTCAAGACTACTAGCGTGTCGTGATAGATTCAAGTGTTTCCGATTTCTTGTAGGGGGGGGGGGTGTGGTGATTCGCCGGCAGGGAGGACTCTTCAGATTGGAAATCCCTCTGCTATCTACCGATCGACTGTCAGGGCCTGCCAACCAACGACTGATGGGATTAAGCGCGGTTACCTGTGCGGCAGCCAGTCTACCTCACACTGAGTTTCAATGCGCTGAAAGATTTTAGATTGCAATGTACGCGTCATCCTCCCCTTAATTTTTGCTGCAAAGACACGGCCATTTCACGGTATTTAAAAACCGCAAAATTATAAACTTTTTTAAAAGCGAAGTACACCCTTCCTTCGAGTATAACACTGGAAGATGTAATTTTCTGCCAAATGAGCAAGACATTGAATATTAGTATCCTCGTTTTCCATGAAATATAATTGAATTTTTAAGGGCATTTAAAAATCGATGAGGAGAATGCATGCTACTTAAGTAGCCATTTTTTGCAGAGTATAGTGTTTGCACGCAGGCGGAAAGAGGTTCTCTCAAAATCCGGCATCCTGGGGTAACTGAACTTTTATAGAACTATGCTGCACGACGAACAGTTTAACAACCCTACTTATTTAATCTTTTCAAAACGAAAACGCATTTCGGAATTTCAGTTGACATTTCATGAGTTAGCCCACCTACTGCATGACCTTTAGCGTACGCGATATATTCAAGCGCGTCAGGTTTTCAGTGTTGGACTCAACCTCTCTCGCCTTAGGCACAGAGGATGTTGCGGGAAGTAACCAGCTCAGATTGCAAAATAACTACTTTGATGCTTATTCCGGTAAGAAAAGAGTATGTAACCCCTTTACGTGGTTTATCTTATCCAGATAGCTATGGTGGGGTCCCAAGGCACGGTGGGGCGAATGAGTGCCGTAGCGCAATCGGTGGGCGCTGCTCTAGCATAGTATAATCCCGATCGCAACCGAGCCCGTGGCCCAGTGGTGAGTACTTTGGATTTCTAGCCAACAGGTTGCGGGATTGAGTCCTAGCGTTTGCACACCTCGGGGTTAGATATGGCTGACTGACGACGACTAATAAGTCAGAAATTATCATTCCATTCTCCCCTGTCTTTGTCGGTAACGCTATTCTGTGGTCCATAACAGTTAGTGTTATTGACGTCAAAGTTGCCGGGATCGGGTCGAAGGTTAGGGTTAGGCATACGGTTTGCGTATGGGTTAGTATTAGGAGGGGGGTTATTTCTAGGGCTGAGGTTGTCTGGCTTAGTTTATGGTCTGCATTTGCGGTTAAGGCTGCGGACTGGGTTGCTCCAGGGGGCCGCGTCCTCTCACGTGGTGCATCAAGGGGACTCTAAGCAGTAGGGGCCCCATGGGGTCGCCGCAGTTAAACAAGAGGGGTTGGTGCCGCAGCTTAACAAACTGTCTGACCTTGGACCCCAGATACCTGAGCTTCATCCGCAGGCAACTTAAAAAACCCCACATGAACAGTGCCGTGATGTATTCAGATAGCTGCCGACGCTGCTGACAAAATACTTGGTCTACCATGGGCATAACTGAGATCGACTGAAGGCTTCACCGGTAGAAGCTTGCAGTTATTCCGCTCTGTTTGATGGATTGCGGCCAAAATATCCTTGTCAAATTTCAGTTTGAGCCAATAAATCTCCAACAGACAGATTTGCCGATTGATTTCTGAGGAGAGTAAACAGTTTGAATCCTAAAACTAGCGTATCTACCAGAAAGCACACAGGAAACCTTGTAACTGATAGACTTCAGCCCAAATAGTTGTACCAAATCCCAGTCTGAATCTATAAGTTTCAAACAGACTGATTTACGTCAACTTAGCGAATAAGTTCTGAAAAATTAAAAAGTCAGAAGAAGAAGAAAAAGAAGAAGAAGAAGAAGAAGAACGATGTGAGGCCTTCCTAGCTATCGGCATAAGAGCACAGTAAGTAGGCGCCTTTACCAGAAAAAAAGACACGGATTTTATATAAATAAAATCTCGGCCTATTTACTGGCTCCAAATCGCAAGCTAAAAGCTACAGATAAAAGAAGCTGCCCGCTTGCCTGGGAGTTAGAGAGGATTCGTTCGGGATTAGAGCTCTTGGGAATGACACAGATGCCGCGTTGAATTGCGTGGCGAATGAGAACTTGAGCGGGTGTTTTGCCATGCGCGTCGGCAATCGCCTTCACGTAGGGCTCGGTGAGTGGCGAAGGAACCGATCTGGCAGTTGTAAATATAGCATGTTGGGGATTAGTTTTGCGCGATGACGGATTTTCAGAGGCATGTATTAGATTTAATTTATTTTCGAAACGGGGATGGATAGAGTACTTCTATTCCAAGCTATCCCCACAAAACGCAGGAATAGTAATTTACTGCAAAATTCGGTTTTTCGCAAGGAGTCATACTCCGCGGTCCTTTTGCACCACGATAACAACGCACCCACTTTACAATCGCAGCTCTACCAACAGCCTACTAAGCTTAGCTAAGGCTAACTGCTATGAAGAGGAAATAAGATATCCAATCGAGTCGTCCTCCCAAAATAGGTGCTTTCTTGGCTCCACACGTTGACGCATGAGGCGATAATGGTTAGAAGGTAAAGGCAATTGCAAAACTGAGGCCATCTAGGCGCTAAAACTGGCTGGTGGCGTCAACTGCATAGTTGAGCTCATTGAAATGCAGTGGAAGAAATATCTGATGGAGGTAGCTCACAAACCTACAACTATTTCGCGCAGTTAACTTACGCACCTTAGTTATATGGTTGATTACTTTCGTAAAAAGGATGCCCTCTATAAAATGTCATATATCCATGGCTCCGGGACCAAATTTCAAGCAACAGTCTGGCTATATACGTGATCAGAATTGTGGAAAAAAACGTGAGGGTCTTCAATTTGAACGGAATAAAAAGGGAGGCGGCTTCTATGGCCGATTGTCGATTGTTCGGACGTCTCCAACTCTCACACGAGTCCACCGTCAGGAAAAATCGGTTAAATCTGCTTCATACAATTTGTTGTATCCAGTTGGTCGAGGTTTGGAATTCTCCAAGTCCTCTTCGCAAGTGCATCCACGTTTGGCCCCTGTTGACATTCCCCTTTCCCCTTTTTGTAACCCTCTCTCAAGCACGGTGGGTGTTCTTTTAATTAACTAGTTTTTGTATTCTGACCATGACCTGGGAATTCGATGAACTCGAAAAGGCACAAAGGAATTCTTTGTCTACGGTATCCATTGTTGAGGTTTGCACGTTTTTTTCGTTATTACTTGTTTACACCAATAGTATACTGTATGCATTGAAATTTGTTTTCGCGTAACTCGGCCACCAAAGAATTCTGCACAATTTTTAACTCTATATTCTTGAGAAGTAAGTCCATTTTCCAAGCAGGGGTTGATGTTCAACTCCCGACCCTGGGTGTCCTATAAAGCGAAAAACTGATGGACCACTTCACACATCAGTTTATCACGAAGAGGTCATCCTACATTTTGAGAGTAACCACCCTTTCTCACAAACGGGGTTCTGTCTACAGCTTGTTAAATCGAGCCAAAACGCACTGCTCTGATGAAGCAATTTATCGCGGAGGAGTGAAATACCGGCGGGAATACAGTGTCGCAACACTTAGAATTGTCTATTCCCCCACCAGCCTGTCTTACGGGTGGACTAATACTACTACTACTACTACTACTACTACTACTACTACTACTACTTCTACTACTACTTCTACTACCACTAATACTACTACTACTGCTACCACCACCACTACTACTGCTACTACTACCACTACTACCGCTGTTACTACTAATACTACTACCACTGGCGGGAATACAGTGTCGCAACACTGAAGAAAACTTTTTCCCCCGTCTACCACCACTGATACGGCGAATACTACTAATAATCCTACTATAAGTACTATAACTACTACCACCGCCACCACGGCTGCCAATGCTACTCTACCAACGCTTACAGTATGGGTAACTAACTGCAATAATACTAGCATCAGTAACGGAGTGTTGCGACACTGGTATCCAACCGAAATACCTTTTCAAACTATTTTCTCAAAAGGGGCACCCGTACGACTTTGTACGTCAGTCTATGAGGCACCAGCCATTTAAGGGGAAAGGTATTTCCAACGCTACGGCCGCTCGGGCACCAAAAGCAACCACCTGGAAAACTCTCCCATGCGTGAAAAACGTTTCTGAGCTAGTAGAAAGTCAGCGGTAAGACATAATATACACGCAGCAAACCGACCGGCAACTACCTTGAACACACAGCTTTTACACCTTAAGCATAGAGTTGGCTGCCTCGATAGAAAAAGTGTTTTCCACAGAATCCCATGCTCTAATTGCGATGACATCTGTTGATACATTGTCCCGGCCAGGGTTTCCTTCGGAATACCCGGCATCGTACTGTCCGAACTGTTTCAACCCGTATACACGAGCACCAGTCAGAGGTGAAGAGTGCAGACCATCCATCCCGGGTGGTCACGCATACACTGGACACTGTGCATCAATTTGTGTAGGAGAACACCTGCATTGTTGGCCGTTAACTCCTGAAGGTAATGCACTTAGATGAGGCATGCATCAATCGGCATATCGGTTTAGACGCCACATACAATTTTTTTCAAAAATAAATGGAAGGGAGCGCAACCAATGCCGAAGAGATGAGGAAATACACTTGATGCGTACTGGTGCAGGCTCCGACTAACCAAAGAATCGTTTGAGAGACCCAGTCAAATAGTTAATTGTTTCGGTACATGACCCATAAGTCTGACGACGAGCCGCGGAACCAGTCTTAAAAATTTACGCAATGAAGGTTATCTCGTCCCCAAGTATTTCACCCCTTTCCAAGATATATATATATCAGAGGGACGACAGGGGATGCGGGTAGATGGATACAGAACTGGTTCGGGCGTATTCTGTCTTTATTCACCCAGTTGTAACCATGACCACCACCTGGGACCAAAAACACCAACATACGCTCGCACACCGGGCAGATGATCAACAGATGATGTCGAGCATGTAAGTCATAGGCACTTAATCGAGCGAAACTTTATCAGTGCCTCGCCGCCAGTCATGCTCTGTAACTGACACTTTCCTCGTTGTTCTTCGACGAAGACAAAAAGAAGGATCTATACAGTGCTAGGTTTTCCAAGAGAAACCCCGGAGGAGACAATATATAAACTTTCACAGTTCCCATAAAGCTAAAACGAGATCAGTCCAGGAATTGGTGACTAGGATACGACGCTTCTGCTCTCCTAAGACTGTTGAGGCAGAACTCCAGAAGCTGCAGAACACAATTCGAGACGACGGCTTTCTAGAGAGACTCATCCTCTGGAATGCTAGGAACATACTACAGAGCCTACCACGGAAACAGCAGGAAAGACTGTCCCTTCTCTGGGAGGCAGCAAGCGAGTTAGTAAGACGACGTATAGAACAGCTATCAAGGCCGAGCTCACGCGTAGTCTTCGAATAATCCCTCCTACGGTTGGGAGCCAAAGGCCGATTACTATTGCAGGCCATATCTATGTGCAATTAGTCATTCACTTTCTCCTATGGATCAGGATGCATTGGCCGTACAACGAGGCGTCCGGAAAGGAGGGTACGCAAACACATATCTGCCTGACTAGGCAAAGGCGAAAATGGATCAATCCGAAGGTCTTTTCTCGCACATCGAGTCGACACAAATTACTGATTCGACGCCAAAGAAGTCCGTCAGGTTATCTATCGGGCGTCGGCAAACTAACCTTAAGGCATACGTCAGCGGGTGCTATCAACAGCTGAGACAGGGGCCATTTGGCCAGCGAACCCGGCGTTTCCTTGGCAGAATACGTTGGTGCAGGCGTTCTAGGTTCCGTGGCCAACGCCGACTCCAGGTGGTGGTCGCATGTCGTCCTTAATGACAGTCATGCGCACTCTGCCTGTTTAACAAACAAGCATCACCAACACCCTACCTCCAGCCCTAATGACCCCAGAAAACCGACCTCGTCATGCCGGGAGAGCATGGGAACAAGTGTGAATAGTCACAGTGCCACTCACAAACGCTGTCTACGGCTCGCATGCTCACTCTACTTGTGATTTTAGTGATCTGGGGATGAACTGTCGAAAACGCATGTCTACAAACTCGACTTTTCAGACACAACATGGAAATATTCGCAGAAAATGCGAAAATGCTTACCTATTCACGGAGGGCTGTCCAAAAGGAGCATAGGCCGTCACCTGAAGACCGACTGACTTGGCGTATTGAACCAGCTTTTCGTTCAGAAAATTTACGGTAACTTCAACTTGCAGCATCACTGGTTTAATGCGGCAGATCTTAAGGATGCGTTCAATCTGAGACTTGTTGAAATTCGATACTCCGATGGACTTTGCTAGACCAGCATCAACCAGCGACTCCATTGCCTGTGCAGGAGATCATATAGGAGAGAGGATTGCTGAGGATATGTAGAAAGGGGAGAATGTCGGGCATCTAATGCAAAAATGTACTTCGTTCTGCGATTATTTGACAATGATAAAGACGCTCACCGATCGTTCTTACGTAACTCACTCGTTCCGTTGTGCCTTACGGGCTCTCTCTCGAGCCCAACCAGCAGCCGCACAGCGGCGCATGATATAGGCGATATGTTCAGAATGTTATTACCGACAAAGGTAAGGGAGCCTGGAATGGTCATTTCTGGCTTATTAGCCGTTGTCAGCTAGTCACTCCCAACCCCAAAGAGTGGAACACCCGAGGCTGGAACTCGCGACCTGTTAGTTAGAAGTCCACGCCTCTAACCACTTGTCTTCCACAATTCCGAATAATTCATATTGACCCAACTGTGAAAAACTCGGCGCCTCGGTGGGATTCGAACCCACGCAGTAAGGGGAAGGCTTTAGCGCAGCCAACGTTTTAACCACCTGAGCTACGAGGCCCCGCCGGACGACGCGAGTTTAATCACATTTGGGTCAAGTTACCCGCCCAACCTACTGCAACGTCTGGAATGCACCAAATCTGATACAGTAAGTTGACTGCCCAAGCAGGATTTCCTAAGTAATTCACCTGGAATCAACCAGATGACTACCAGGCTCGCGTAATTCATTGATATTTTGGCAGATTTTGACTAATTCACATTGACCCAACTGTGAAAAACTCGGCGCCTCGGTGGGATTCGAACCCACGCAGTAAGCTTTAGCGCAGCCAACGCTCTAATCACTTGAGCTTCGGTGGGATTCGAACCCACGCAGTATGGGGAAGGCTTTAGCGCAGCCAACGCCCTAACCACCTGAGCTACGAGGCCCCGCCTGCCAAAATATCAATGAATTACGCGAGCCTGGTAGTCATCTGGTTGATTCTAGGTGAATTACTTAGGAAATCCTGCTTGGGCAGTCAACTTACTGTATCAGATTTGGTGGATTCCAGACGTTGCAGTAGGTTGGGCGGGTAACTTGACCCAAATGTGATTAAACTCGCGTCGTCCGGCGGGACCTCATAGCTCAGGTGGTTAGAGCGTTGGCTGCGCTAAAGCCTTCCCCTTACTGCGTGGGTTCGAATCCCACCGAGGCGCCGAGTTTTTCACCGTTGGGCCAATATGAATTAGTCAAAATCTGCCAAAATATCAATGAATTCCGAATAAGTTTGAACCAACCCTACCGTCACACTTGGATTCAATGTTTCCAAACTATAAGCCGTATATTTTTCGCGTACAGAAAACCACACATTTCTGTACGGTATTGAGAGAAGACCATATGGTGATCATAAAATTAAACAGTGGATTTGATTCATATTGTTAACTTTACTAGCTACATTGGTAAATGTAGAAATATGACGATATGTGAACGGTCATTTCACGGTAGTTAAAAGTCCTAATTAGAAAATTTTTTTAAACGGATTTAGTTCCCTCCTTCGAATATAAAACTAAAAGAAGACGTAATTATCTACCAAATGAGCAAAAGAATGAATATTTTTATGCATGTTTTTCATGAAATATAATTGGGCCTTTAAGGGAATCGAAAATCAATGAGAATAATTCATGCTAATCTGGTGGCTATTTTTTACAGAGTGTAGTTTTTGTATACAGTAGGAAGGAAGTTCACTCGAAAGCCGGCATTCTGAGATAACTGAAATTTTACAGAATTATGTTGCAGGCTGATTAGTTTTACAACCCTACTTAACTAATTTTTTCGAAACGAAAACGCATTCGGGAGTTTCGGTTGACATTTTATGAGTTAGCCCACCTCGTTGGAATAGCAAGCTGAAGCAATTACCCCCTGAAGGCCAAGAAATGGGAAGGCGCGGGACTGTCAGCATAAAAATTTGAAAATCCGGAGAGTACATGCGACAGTTGAGATGCACAGGCGATCACGCCAGTCAACCGACTAAAAGTTCTGCAACCACAGAAGCAACACAGGACTTACGCCCACGGTAGGTCCAGGCATATGCGGGTGGACGTTAATCAGGACTGGTGCAGTTGATGAGGTTGTGGGTTTGGCAGAGGGCAGGTAGTAAGAGAAGAACGGTTGCGAATTAGTTCCTGTGTAGCGTAGACCAACGAATTTATTACTGTCTGCTCGCTGGTGTCCCACTAGGTTCCAGAGCTGCAGGCTGCGTCCCTCTTATATTCGCCAGAAAAATCCGCATATTAATTTTGATTAAGTGGTGAGCAGTTGTCGCATTTGCTCCGTCAACTGCACGGAAGTGGTGGGTGTAGAGATACAGTGTCAACGAGGCAGGCGGTTTATCCGGACAGAGGTTACCTCATAGCAACGTTCCAGTTGATAAAAGGACTTAATCTGGATGTCGACTGGGAAACGTTTTTTGAAATGGCACCCAAGTCCAATCTCAGACGACATGATTACCAGCTTAAAAAGGAACTGTGCCACGCAAATCAACTTTCCTCCTTTTTCTCACAGAGGGTCATTCGCCAATGGAACTCTTTGCCGGAGTTTGTTGCTAATTCCCCTACCGTGAACGTGTTCAAGAGACAACTGGATACTCACCTGCTGAAAGGCAACCCAAACTGCCGAAGTCTGACCTAACGGATTACTGAAATGACTATAAATATACTACTAACATGATTTAAACAGATCCTGTGTTTTGCATCAAACTTAGCCCATATTGAAATTTTCACAGTCCGAATGCGGTGAACAAAGTTTTTCGCAATTATTTTGCGAATATAATACCCCTTTCACCTTTATGTTACATTATTAGATTTATGCATTCTCCCTACTAAAACTGCAAGCAAAAGTTTTGCAATTTAACTATTTTACTTTATACCTGTACCCTCTAAATGGAGTTTTCATGGCTTCTGTCGTTTACTCCAAATATACTGACTGATATACTGACTGACCTACCTTCCAGGTTTCTTCAATGGGAGTGTAGTCAAAGATCCGCTTGCCATCCGCATCCTCGGGGAAGTACTCTTTGCCCGGCTGCAGAATAGAGAGAGCAAAAATTGCGTTTGAAAGTCTTTCAGTGGGAGCAATAAAGTCTTTCAGTAGCAGATGAGGTCCTGCAAAGGCTAGCATCTTGCTTGAAGTAAAAAGTCGTTCAGACGCGAATTCCAGACACTAAGGAGAACATTAAGGTCCTCGAGCGTGATCGGTCACTTCATCTGAGATCGGTCTGACGACAAAGATGCGGAAGGATTCATATACAACGGCCCCGGACCATCAGCACGACCTCTCGAACTCCTCCATCGATAGGACAACATCCGAAGTCCCGTTATATACTACCATCACCATATACAGCCCCAAATCCAGTGACGTGGACTCGGTCCCAACCTGTCCTCATTGTGGTCGCACATTTACCTCACGTATCGGCCTGGTCGGTCACTTACGAGTCCATCGCACAGAGGCTTAGGAACCAGTGCCTGGAGTACCCACACACAGTCGCCGCATCCGCCTTCACTGTCCACGAACATTCATCGCATGGGCCTACTCGTTCACATGCGTATCCATGACAATGGAATTCACCGCAGTATCGACACACCTAGCACACCCACCGTGCCTGGCTGAATCAACACCTCATCGCACCGCGCCCTCACCACTAGCAACAACACCAACACCAAAACCGCCTCGGGCGCGACAATCGAGCCGTCATGGGTTACAAGTTAAAGCATGAGGGGAGAATCGAATTCGTCCAGGTTCTTTTTCAACAGAATGTAGTGTAAGACATGTCAATGAGCCACACTCGTTTCAACGGGAGAAACAAAATAGTCGAACACTGCGCTCCAAGTAACACTTGAAAATTGCCTATGGCAAAATACACGTGCGGTTAAACGCCCAATAAACGGTTCAGTTTAAATCCCCGACGACCGTGTTTTCCTTGAAGGAATTGTCGTCAGAAAACTCTCCAGGTTTCGTGTACGCTGAGAGGGGGACGGCTGGGATCCTAGATTACATGGCGTGAGCCCACACTTTGGCCTGTCGCCACACCCCAAGCTTGACATTTGTTATGGAGGCGCATTCCCAATAACTCCTGTAGGACCCCGCTCTAACATCCGTGTTAGTTCAGCGCACCCAATGCGTGGTTCGCTTAAGAGGGTGTAGAAATACATGAACGCACCTGCGTGAAGGCGAAGTTGGAATGAGTGAGACAGTTGAGCTTATTTTCGTTTGAATCATAATTTGGTTTAGATGGAGCTCCCTGTTCAACAAAAGTGTCAGCTTCCTTCGAAGCATAAGACATAGCAACCTAAGTAGCCAGAAGCGATTGAATCAATTCAAATGGGCTTTCGATACGTGAAAATATTGAAAGATCAGGGGAGTGCTAGATTTTAGGGGCCACAAAATTCGTGCAATGTATTCTCAACCTCTATGTGTGAAAGCGGCAGAGCATTTGTTCAACAACTGAATTGGCTATCTACGCGGATAGCAAAGCTTTTTCTCTGCTAGCTGGTTAGTGTGTGATGTAAAACTTTACCACGGCTACGTTACACGAACTAGATGACAATGGGCCAGGCACTAAGAGTTAACCGTCCGCCACAGCAATCGCACACGAAGTCAGTCAAATTCGCCTAACCAACAATGTTTGGAAGACCACCTAAAACGCACTGTGTACTGTTTACTGGACGATAAAGGCGAGCATCATAGCAGAGAAGGTTAAATGTTATTGCAGAAGCCGATAAACTCACCCTGAAAGCAACTGGCCAATGAATGAGGTACAAGTCCACATATGAAAGTCCCAGCTTTTTAAGACTCTCTTCACACGCTGGCCTCACATCTTCACTTCGGTGTGCCGTATTCCATAGCTAGCAGAGTAATATAAGACCGAGTGCATTTGCCGTACCTTGGTTGTGATGAAAACATCTTCACGTTTCACTACGCCAGACTTGAACTTCTGGGTCAAAACCCTGCCAATATCCTCCTCATTGTCATAGAGGGCTGCGCAGTCAAAATGCCTGTAACCGGCATCAAGAGCGGCAGAGAGTGCAATGTCCATCTCGTTTGCACTCGCCTTTGTAAGAGTAGAACAAAACAGAAATTTCGTTACCTTGTATGTACCAAGGCCAAGAATGGGTACTTTCAGGCCGTTGTTGAATGTCAGGCATTGAGCTGGCTTCGACATGGCGATAGTGAGAGGCAACAGCTCCACGCGCAACTGCGTCAATGCTAGTAAATGGAGTTGGCATGAAAACCCATGGCAGAATATGGTTTCACACTGTCGGCACATGATTGGCTTGCACCCTTCGTATCACCTATCGTTGTGATTGGTTGGTCACTTACATTGCCGTCAGCTAATTGGTTGGATGACGCACCAATTGTGACGGCGTCATCGTGACCGCTTCCATGCGCCCAGCTGCTCGTGCGAACCGGCTTTGCGCCAAACGAGGGTCAAATCAGCTCACGGCATGCGTCTCTGGTCCGCGCTGAGTACGTGTGAACCCTTGCCTTTGGCGTACGCGCACGTGACGCGTGTTAGGTGGGACCAGACGCCGCGTTGGTCGCAAAGCCCCATCTCATCATCCGATGGTAGAAAACTCGGACAGTCGAGAGAAGAGTGAGGCCGGTGGAAGCGTACAGGCGAGTTCGGAAGACGAACAAGACATTTATTGGCCTGAGTCATGGTTCTCAGGCCCTCAATGCATCAACAAGCGCAATGACCTCCCGTTGCCGTATTCTGTGCTGAGATTTTCCCTGGGCAGGAGATGCAGTCACATGGGAAGGGCGCGGACGAGCAATAATCCCATTGCCAATAGATGCGAAGAGACGAACCCCAGGAAGCAGTCGTGAAGAAGGATCGTGCCTCCTTCTCCACAACAGTCCCGGCGATAGTGAACCAATCTGCCGAGCAATCGTCACGCCAGCATCCAACATGGATGATGAAGTCGCGGCAATTAACGACTCGGGCGCGGACTGACAAGCTATCAGCAATGATAAAGAGAGCCGTTAATTATAGTACGCATATGGTCCCACGGCAGCCACGCACTGTAAATACTGCACTCCTTGTGCCTCTATTACCCTTATCTGCGAAAGTCACTGATGGCGGTTCCAGTGAGAATCCGGAACGTCAGGCCAATAAATTCCCTGTTAACGTGATCGCATCTTCGTGTTCTGGGTGAAGTCGGGGTTGGAGTATCCTTTCTGGCGGCAACTCAGTGCATTCTTGACTTTAAAACAATCTGAGGCCTCTAAACCTACAACAGCAACGGGGTGGATAAAGAAGCAACGATCGTGTTTGTTTAAATGGGAAGACTGTGTTTTTTAGTTTTGAGGACTCTTTTGGATGTTGCGACCGAAGTTCCAAAAGGTGTGCGAGAAAAATCGTCTCTGCAGCAAAAAGTGATGGAGAACAGTTGATTATTTCGAAGTCTGTTAACTCACGCGACATCTGAGTTAAAACAAACATTCTGTGCCAAACGAGCTGTGTCATCTGAAGTGCACTGTGAGTGCTTCATAGCACATACAGTGCGTGGGCTAACTCATGAAATGTCAACCGAACTTACGAAATGCGTTCTCGTTTCGAAAAGAATAATTAAGTAGGGTTGTGAAACTTATCATCGTGCAGCATAATTCTATAATAATTCAGTCACCTCAGGATGCCTGCTTTACAATGATCTTCTTTCCGGCGACATGCAAAAATTATACTCTGCAAAAAATGACTACTTGAATAGCAACCATTTTTCTCATTGATTATCGGTGCCTCTAAAGATTCAATTATATTTCATTGAAATGATGCACAGAAATATTCATTCTCCTTCTCATTCAGTAAAAAATTACGTCTTCTTCCAATTTTATGCTTGAGGCGAGGGTATAATTCTGTTTTAAAAAAGTTTCTAATCGTGAGATTTTTAACACCGTAAAGTGGCCGTACATAAAACCCCATGTCTCTGCATTTACCAATGTACCTTGAAACATTAACAGTTTGGCTCAAGTCCACTGCTAAATTTCATGAACTCCATATGGTCTCCTCTTAATACCGCAGAGAAATGTATGGTTTTCCCTACAGGAAAATATACGGCTTGTAGTTTTGAAACCCTGCATTCAAGTGTAACAGCAGGTCGGGTTCATAGTAATTCAGGAATCAGACACGTTTTTCTAAGTCGAATCCTACTTTTCATTCGAGTTTAAATTCGGAATAATACGTGACTTTCTACTGAATAAGTAAAATAATGAATAATTTAATGTGTGCTTTTCATGAAATGTAATTGAATTTTCAAGGACATCGAAAACATTAATGAGAAAATTGCATGCTCCTTAAGTAGTCATTTTTTTGCAGAGTATAATTATTGCATGCAGCCTGCGATAAGTTCATCCGAAAGCCGACGCCCTGAGTTAACTGAATAAGTATAGAATTATACTGCAGGTTGATTAGCTTTACAACCCTACTTAATTAGTCTATTCGAAATGAAAACGCATTTTGGGAATTTCGGTTGACAATTCATGAGGCAGCCCACTTACTGTAAGTAGATATCATTCTCAGTGGTAGAAAAATTCTCTTGACCTTGCCATTTACAATTGAAGTCACAAGCGCACGCTGGTTGCACTTAACGGTGCGTTAATGTGTTGGAACACGCCTAAACACATCTTATTGCAAACGAAGCCAATTTAAAGTGCAGGGTCTGCTCTCAAGTGGATGGATTAGTTGTGACCTACAGTGCTCTACCGTAAATAACAGACTGTTGCAGTTGACTATCATGCGTTCGCGAGAGCGCATTGCATGGTACTTGTTCATTTCTGATGTCTTTAAAATTGGCCTCAAACGACGGACGCGGTCATTTTCGAGATTTTTTTAGAAGGCAGACCATGTGCAACGGATCAGAAAGGGCTGATCGAAAATTCGGTGCTATTCTACTAATTTCTCTTTTTCAAGTAGAGCACGCAAATGATTGGTTGATTCATTGAAGACGGCATGGCGCGAATAAGTACGTGCCTTGTGTGGGCCAACTCATGAAATTTCAACCAAAATTCCAAAACACGTTTTCGTTTTGAAAAGGTCAATTATGTAGGGTTGTGAAACTAATCATCATGCGGCATAATTCTACAGTAATTCAGTTACCTCAGGATGCCAGCTTTCGAGCGAACTTCTTTTCGGCTGCATGCAAAAACTCTACTCAGTAAAAAATGATTACTTGCGTAGCATGTATTTTTCATATTGATTTTCGATGCCCTTAAAAACTCAATTATATTTCATGGAACCACTTGAAAACTAATTCGTCGCCTCGAAATTTAGCAGATGTTGCATTACCAGATCGACAGCTGAACGACACTGACACTGAGGTTGTTCAGAATTGACTTGAGTCTGAGAAAACGGAGGTCAAGCAGGTGTTCGCGACGGCTGAGAGCTTAACTACTGCGCCATGGACGGTATCACATTAATCGGGTGGCAAGAGCAATCATATTCTGAAAATAAAAATTGGTCAGGGCAGTGGTGGAGAAATTCGAAAAACAACTGGAGTACTACCGAGTTAGTGTTAGTCGTATATAATGGGAGAACACATATAGGTACAAAATATAATATACGGCTTATAATTTTCAGACCCTGAGTGCAAGTGTAGCGGCGGGTTCAAAATTATTCAGGAATTGGAAAGGCTTTTGAAAAATAAATTATATCCCTCCTTCGAGTATAAAACTGGAAGAAGACGTAATTTTCCACCAAATGAGTAGAAGAATGAATATTTTTATATATCATTTCAATGAAATATAATTGAATCATTAGAGGCACCGAAAATCAATGAGAAAAATGCCTGCTACTCAAGTAGTCATTTCTTGCAGAGTATAATTTTTGCATGCTGCCGGAAAGAAGATCATTGTAAAGCCGGCATCCTGAGGTGACTGAATTATTATAGAATTATGCTGCACGATGATAAGTTTTACAACCCTTCTTAATTATTCTTTTCGAAACGAGAACGCATTTCGGAATTTCAGTTGACATTTCATGAGTTAGCCCACCTACTGTATACCCATAGAATGGCCCTATAACCTTGCATAGTAGATTCCGCTTCGACAGGAGCGACGGCGTAATACCGGACCATGTAAGAGCAACTCTGGCGGGTTCGACCGCTTCAATCGTTTTTCGTTTAAATACCTAGCCTGTGCTTGACGAAACTGGGGGTGTTCGAAAATATGTAATAAGAAAATTTCCGACGCCAAGAAACCACTCTTTCGAGGACAAACTTATTAAATAAATACCCTAAGCGTAAGTCATAGCCGAAAACTTTGTCGGGTATCGTTCTTATATGTCTTGACCCTCCCTCCCCTTTGCGGCCGTTCCAATGCTCTTCCAACTTTGCCGTTTGTCTGATTACACCTTGGTCGTCTGGATTTTTGTAAACGTGCAACAGAGGTCATTCCTGTGCTTCTCCCTTGCGAGCCGCGTTTCCCTGACGGGGGCTATTTGAGTGCGAGCACCTCGACCCGGCCGCGGAGACATAATTCACTCATTCCCCTGCGACGATGACTGTATCTGAGAGCCAAAGTGCCGAATCAGGAGTGGTAAACAACACCGGTGATGAAATTGCGCCAATCGGCGTCTGATATGCGGCCGATCCACCATCATCGCACAAAGTACGAACATCTGCCATAAATGTGAGGCTTCTGTTGTCAATCCGAAATCTCGACAACTGGGCTAACGGGGGCGTGTTCAGAAGAGAGCGTAAGCGGATCCAGAAATATCAAACTTTCATTCAATAATGTTTCGTGATCAGTTGTGCATTAGTGACCATATCAAGGACGCAGAAACACATATTGATCAAGGGAAGCGTCCTGTCTCGAAATATCGACTGATAGAAAACACCTGCTCCAGAAAGTCATGATGTTGCTTCTAGCATACTGCAACCAATAATTCCTGGGCTAATGTGCCTAAATATCGCTGTAATTCTTTTCCAAAAAACAGTTGTTGTTCAGCCTTCAACCGCTGGTGCGTTCAGTTAGTCTTCTGCCTTGCCAGCTATGCCACGATTTGTGCTCTCCACAAGGAATACTTGGTTTGACCGGCTCATCGTTTTGAAGTCCACGTGTCCACAAAGCAACTACGTTGTGCGTGGACGTTTTTCATACGACAACAGGACTTTTAGTATTCGCGCCTATGACCTCGAGGCTATGATTTGCAAAGTTGAACTTCGGACGCAGTTCTACTTTGGGTACTGATGAGCCAGAGTGAGATCAAATCCCAGATGGAAGACTGCTCCGGAATAAAAGGTGTGTAACTTGCGAATAACCGAAGATTCATAAAAGTGAGGAAGATGGGGGATGGGATAATCGAGGAGGCGGTATATTCAGTGTGATGAAAATCGTGAATTTGCAAAAGGAGGCAGGGTCAGGCTCCAAGCCGAAACGTCTATTAAACTTTGAGATTGTTGCGCACAGCGTCTACTTCGATGTGCGATTGGTGTAGGAGTTGTCGAAGTATAAGGCATCAAACAATTCGTGCTCTTTCTTAGATGAACAGACGCCCATAATGGAGTTCTGTTTCGAGCAACGGATCAGAAAGGGTTGGTCGAAAATTCGGTGCTCTTCTACTAATTTCTCTTTTTCAAGTAGAGCACGCAAATGATTGGTTGATTCATTGAAGACGGCATGGCGCGAATAAGTACGTGCCTTGTGTGGGCCAACTCATGAAATTTCAACCGAAATTCCGAAATACGTTTTCGTTTTGAAAAGATCAATTAAGTTGTGTTGTGAAACTAATCATCATGCAGCACAATTCTATAGTAATTCAGTTACCTCAGGATGCCGGCTTTCGAGCGAACTTCTTTTCGGCTGCATGCAAAAACTCTACTCAGTAAAAAAATGACTACTTGTGTAGCATATATTTTTCATATTGATTTTCGATGCCCTTCAAAACTCAATTATATTTCATGGAACCACTTGAAAACTAATTCGTCGCCTCAAAATTTAGCAGATATTGCACTACTAGATCGACAGCTGAACGACACTGACACTGAGGTTGTTCAGAATCGCCCTGAATCTGGGAAACCGAAGGTCAAGCAGGTGCCGCGACGGCTGAGAGCTTAACTACTGCGCCATCGACGGTATCACATTAATCGGGTGGCAAGAGCAATCATATTCTGAAAATAAAAATTTGGTCAGGGCAGTGGTGGAGAAATGCGAAAAACAACTGGAGTACTACCGATTTAGTGTTAGTCGTATATAATGGGAGAACCCATATAGGTACAAAATATAATATACGGCTTATAATTTTCAGACCCTGAGTGCAAGTGTAACGGCAGGTCGGGTTCAAAATTATTCAGGAATTGGAAAGGCTTTTGAAACCCAAATTATATCCTTCCTTCGAGTATAAAACTGGAAGAAGACGTAATTTTCCACCAAATGAGTAGAAGAATAAATATTTTTATACATCATTTCAATGAAATATAATTGAATCTTTAGAGGCACCGAAAATCAATGAGAAAAATGCCTGCTTCTCCATTAGTCATTTTTTGCAGAGAATTGTTAATAATAAAACAGTGTCTAGAATCAAGTAAGTTGGGCTAAAACGGTCCACAAGCAAGCAAGACGACGTTTTCATTCGTCGGAAACTGAACAAGTATCATTATATGCCCCTTAAGGCTATTTAGAGAGAACACCTCTCAATGTTTTCTTTGCGTATAATTAGAAAAAGAATGAAAGAGTTTGGCATCCACCAGCAAAACGCCATGACAAAGCCATTCATAAGTAGAAAACTTATTAGAGAACTTTTTTCGTTTGCTCAAAAATATATTGATCACAAACTTTCATTCTGGAAAAGCATTTAATTTTTGATGAGGTCTTATTTTTGACAAACCTCCGAAGTCGGCCCAGGTGGTCATATGTGGGAAGAACTTTCCACAAGAGCACATTACATCGACACCAACTTCCAAGAACTGTCGACGCCCGATGGTTTCGATGGCCATCAAATTTGGAGAACGACCGGCCCCGCGTTCAACAGCGGAGACGATAAATAGCAAAGTTCAGCGAATATTCCCATGTTGCAATTGAAATGTCAAATTGGCGAACACGTGTTTTCAGTAACTCTTCATCAGGCCAAAACGGTTACAATGAAGTTTAAGTTATGCGAATTACATGACTTATAAATGATTCGGGACAATTAACATCGATCGTTCCCACGCCACTCGCATGACGA
>CACRXP010000220.1:526033-559516 GCA_902702965.1 Spirometra erinaceieuropaei
AGTGGCGTGGGAACGATCGATGTTAATTGTCCCGAATCATTTATAAGTCATGTAATTCGCATAACTTAAACTTCATTGTAACCGTTTTGGCCTGATGAAGAGTTACTGAAAACACGTGTTCGCCAATTTGACTTTTCAAATAGCAAAGTGTTCATCGAAATCGTAAAGGATGCCTTCGTTTACAACGGCATTCATCGACGTCGAATAGACACCGTTGCAGGATAATGCTCCTGGCCACCGCTCAAAGGAGGTATGATTCCAATTCAGCTTACGACTATAATCTAATCTTTTAGACCACAGCCAACCTTTCCGCCTGCGGCCCTCGAAGCACTTTTATCCCCGCCAACAGCCCGGACCTAAATCACATCGAACATCTTTTTGGACTAATCGAAAGAAATTGGGACAAAGCAAGAAAACATCTTCCTATGGAGCATTATCCTGCAACGGTGTCTATTCGACGTCGATGAATGCCGTTGTAACCGAAGGCATCCTTTACGATTTCGATGAACACTTTGCTATTTATCGTCTCCGATGTTGAACGCGAGGCCAGTCGTTCTCCGAATTTGATGGCCATCCAAACCATCGGGCGTCGACAGTTCTTGAAAGTTGGTGTCAATGTAATGTGCTCTTGTGGAAAGTTCTTCCCACATATGACCACCTGGGCCGACTTCGGAGGCTTGTCAAAAATAAGCCTCATCAAAACAGTAAATGCTTTTCCAGAATGAAAGTTTGTGATCAATATATTTTTGAGCAAACGAAAAAAGTTCTCTAATAAGTTTTCTACTTATGAATGGCTTTGTCATGGCGTTTTGCTGGTGGATGCCAAACTCTTTCATTCTTTTTCTAAGTATACGCAAAGAAAACATTGAAAATAGTAGCTAACGACTCGCGCGGCAGCCCTTCGGCTGCCAATTTCCCTATTCACTCAAAGTCAACTTCCGATAGGAACTGTTTCGACATCTTTGCTGTGGCAAAGAAAAGTGGCAGAATGTAGCAAGCAATCCATATAAACGTGTTTACACGTGCTATTTCCCAGCGTAGTAAAACAAATACCGTCGAACAAGCTTATTACTGCATTTAACGATATAAAACGTTATAGTTTTGCTAAATAGAATTTGTAAGCAGCAGATTGCTTCTTGATTCATGAGAATACTGCCTTTGTACCTACTTGCCTTCCATTTCCAGAGTGGTTTTCTTTGATATTTTTATTTGTTATATAAAAAGTCCTTTATAAAGCAACGCGTGCAAATAAGAGGTTGTAATAGGGGATTATTATTAGATTAGGAAATTACGTGGATATCCGTAGCCGTCAAAATTTGCCTAATCTTGGCCTGTTTCTCCTCAAAAAACTGAACTAACATGACCTCTTCTTTAGAAAAGGGCCTTTAGGGATTCCGATCAATTCTTAAAACAAAAAATCACACCAAACATATGCCGCTCCAGCAACTGAAATACCGATCTCGACATTTCATGAGTTCGGTCATCCGCTGTATAATGAGAGACTTGAGGACAGAGTGACAGCAAGGCGCCGGAAAGACGAAACTTTGCTGGGATGAATTTCGAGACTCAGGAATGGTAGAGGGTCACAGTCGACCTCTGTTCAGAAGACCATTTTTCAGCGACCATGTAGACGCATGATCCAGGCCATCCTTCAGAAAGTGGAGATGAGTCAGATTTTTAACAGACCCACGGAAAACCAAATCGTCAGCACGTTTAGCATATAGACGGTCACCGGATGATCTCAGGTCATCAGTGTGAAGTAAAAACATGGAACCTCGAGCAAAAACTCACTGCTCTGACATTGAAACTTGCCAAACGGAACTGGATTATTTGTTCCATCTGTTCCCTCAGAAAGGGTATCCTAGAGATTTTGTATATCGATGTATGAGACAGCAGGGGTTAAAAAAGAAAAGGAATTTGATTGTTCCGATCAGGTGCCAAAGTCAAAAAACTGACAGAGACTTCTATACATTAAGAATGTGTCTGAACTAGCTTAAAGACACCTGATGAATCACCGAATATGCACGGAGCACAAACCGACGACCATACATTGCAACCATCTTAAAAAAACCTAATGAAAGGGTTGGCTATTTAGATAAGAAAGTAGTCGTCTATAAGATACCGCGCGTCACCTCCACTGCAGTTTACTGTGGTTAAACTGGAAAATCTGCCGCTGCACGCATACATGGACGTCAGTTGGCAGTAAAATAAACCAGACCGCCTGTCCCAAGTTGCCATGCATACGCTAGAAACTGGACATTAGTTTGCCCGAAACAGAACTCGCATTATAGGCGTCTGTTCACTAAAGAAAGACCGCGAATTTTGGATGCCTTACTCTACGACAACTCATACACCAATCGTACATCGAATTAGACGTCGTGCACAACAATCTCAAAGATAAATGGGAGTGGCGATAGCCAATCAGAACGTGAAGCCAACCCAGGGTAAAGGCTGGCTGGCAGGAGTGACATTGTAATATCGACTTGTAGGCGTTTTTAAATTTCAATTGTTGTGCAGGCTTGTTTCACGTCTGAGGGCGACCTGGGGAATCGGAGTTGAAAAGTTACAGAATAAACTTTGCTAAATGTCCCAAAGTACGCATTTACTTCGAATTATGCTTCTTAGATGCCTATTTTCCAATTCATATATAATGACCTCAAAGTTAAAAAGTAATCCAGCCAGAAGAACTGCACTCAGAGGTTTTTCTAGCGAGGAAGTGCCGCTGAAAAGTACTAAAGGCAGTGTAGTAGTCAAAAATGCATATGCGTGCGAATATAAACCCTAGTCTGGCTCTCTTAGAGCAGAGTGAACACTGAAGACGGCCAATTGTTTCATGCAATCTAAAATCCGCACAGATGTTCTGGATCCTACACGGTTACATTTCCCATTTCTCATGACAGTTGCATAATTCATAAAAACACGATAACTGAATTTTGACTGGTAATTACTCCGGTAATGCATGCTGGTGCTGTAATTTCCCAAGCGCCTGAAAGTAGACAAAGGAAATACAGCCTTCCCTACGTGACAATTCTCAGCCTCTCACCGTTGATCGCTATTCGATGAAAGTACACCTAGTACGGACGCAAACAACTTCCGTTTTTGACAGATGTTTCGATCTAACACAAGTACGTTCACAGTCTGCTTAAATCCTTCTAAGATGTGGTTCAGGTGTCGTATCCTCCTATTCCAACTTAAAAAATTGAGCAAATCACAATTTTTGTCTTCTTTTTCTATTGTTTTATAGGCGCTCAGCTTTAAATGACGTTTAAATTGTAGTTTTCGACATAGCTGTCAATTTAGTATGCATTTATTGTTCGCGTTTACTAACACATGACAGGAGCTTTCGTAAAAATGAAATATTACCACTTTAGGGCTTCCGATTACTAAAGCTTGTGCTGCAGAATGGACTCGAGCAATGAGCTAAAATCCTTAGATTGTCGGAATTTGTTACGGTTAACATGCCTCCAAATAACCAGAGCTGGTTTCGTTTAATTTGCAACCTAGTGTGGTCAAAACACGTTTGAAGCCAGACAGGATGTCGAACAGACAACCTCGAGACACTGCGCCGGGTGCTCTGACCTTGAGGTGTGGCGACAGCGACTGTCGGTCGCGCGGCTAATGTAAACTCTGGCTCACAAGGCCAGCCTGCTATGCAGTCCGATTGGGCTCGGTCTTTTAAATTGAATGGAAAACCTCGTTCGTACGGGGGCAGGGCCCTTGAATCCGTTTCTGCGCAAGAAGTTGCTACACTGTGCACATTCAGTGACCGATGTCGTGAAGTTCCGGTCGAAATTCTGAAATGCGTGTTCAGTTACAAAGGATTTCATAAGTGGGTTTGTAATTGTGATTATCTTGCGGCATAACACCGTAATATCCCAGGTGCGCCAGGATGCTTTCTTTTGAATGCACTTCTTTTCGATCACCTGTAGAGAGTGCACTCGGTAAAACGTGGCCACAAATATAGTAGCCACTTATCTACTTACTTTCGACGCCCTTATAATTTCCAATATATATTGTAGAAAAAATGCATGAAAATACTTTTTCTTGTACTCATCCGGCAGGCTCCCTGCCTTTCCTAGACGCACTTCTAAGCAGAATCTGAAGAAGTGTCTATCGAAAGGACAGCTGGTCTGGACAATATACGAACTTCTACAGTTTTGTAACCTTTCAACAAAAACGTAATCTGATCCGCTGTTTGGCGCAAAGGGCTATAAAAATCTGTTCGGCAGATAGCGTTGATGAAGAACTTAGAAGAATCCAGGACCTACTTCGCGAGAACGGGTATCCTGGCGGATTTATTGTATGGAATCTTACCGAACGACCGGCAAAACTCATCATACCGACCGGGGAAAAGAAAACTGTTCCTCAAAGTCCCCTTTCAATGGGACGCGGCGAGTGTGCTCCAGGGAATGCGTCTTGACCAAGCCGTTTCACGGATCGCCCCGGCAACAAGAGTTCAAATGTTGTTTTCGACCAACCCCGTCTTACGCAGGCAAGGTTAGGCTACCAGCTCAGACCTCCTCCATGCGCATTTACGCCTTTACTTGCTCCTGTGGAGCAGGCTACATTGGTCTTACGAGTCGGCGCCTATCAGCAAGAATGCAAGAACACCTGCCGGCATGGCTGACGAAGGGTGAAGTTAAGAGCATGCCCAGCTCCATCCTCGCACACATGGTTGATTCTGGACACCGTGTGGATCCCAACGAAGCCTTCCGTGTGGCATACAGGGTTGCACCTAAATACCCTAAGCGACTGAGTCAGTGCATACTAGCAACAGCAGAGGCAACTGCCGTTAGGCTACAGAGGCCGGTCCTGTGAGCACAGAAGAACCTCTTGCACGCTCCACGTCTACCGTGGGCCAGGATCGATTAACTGTATGCAGGTCTCCGCGCCCCCCCCCAACTCCTTCCCCCCCCCCTTGTGACACGACTCAACCTAACCCCCAATGCCACTGACTACCTCCTCTCCTCTCTCTCTCCCCCCTCCCCACTCTATTTACATACCTCGTTTGTATGAAAGGACGAACTGTAGTCGATTGCACTTATCACTTATATGTTCAGTTTGTACCTCGTACAGGCACGATTAGAATTTGTCGAAAGCACGCGTAAGCTCGCCAAATACTCTTCTGAAATCGCATCTTGTTCAAATATGATACTCGAAGGAAGAGTGTCTAACGGTTTTAAAAACCTTCCAATTACGAGAGTTTTTAAAGATATACAATGCCTATTCAAGCAGCATGGTATCTGTCTGTTAAGTAGAGCTCATCATAAAGCATACAACATACAGTGCGTGGTCGATTTCATGAAATGTTAGCCCAAATTCTGAAATGCGTTTTCGATTAGAAAGGATTGATAAGATGACGTTGTAATATTATCCTGTAGCATAAACCTATAGTATTTCGGACTCGGCAGGATGTCGACTTTTGAATGCACTTCTTTCTGACTTCCTGCTGCTGCAGTAAAAGATTACTACCTAAGTACTATGCATCTTTCACATCGATTTCGATGGTCGTACGAATTCAAATATATTATATAGAAGACGTGCAAAAATATGCTTTCTTCTACTTGTTTGGTAGAAATACACATTGTCTTCACAGTTCACACCCGAAAAAGTTGTACATTTCGGTTTTGAAAAATTTTCCCAATACCCGAATAATTTGAAGCAATATTTCCTCATAATGAATTTAAAGGAGGCACAGACAGCAGAATTTCTTGGAACCACTTGTTATCTGTGTTATGCAACGAGAGGCCGCAGTTGATAAGCCGTCGCGAAATCTATTGGTTCCAATAAATTCAGCTGTCTATGCCTGCTTCAAGCCCGAATAATCGTTGAGCCCGATCAGCCTTTGCATTACCGTTTAGCGATTTCAGTCTACAAGCTGCATGTGTTCCCCATAAGGAGAATTATTTATTCCTCTATGCCTTTAAGAAGACAGCAGAAAGCTTTCATAAAGTTTTACAATCGATATGGGCTGTGTTGCACATTACATGAGGAACATTGGTAAACGGGCACGTGCGATGCTGTGTATATGAACATCGCACAGTCTTAAAAACCTCATAATAAGAAACTTTTTTAAAACCGAAAGATTACCTCCCTTAGGGTATAAAATATAAAGAAAATGTGGTTTTCTACCAGACAAGTAAAAGAAAACATATTTTGGCATGGCTTTTATACAACATATTTGATTTCGTACGATCGCCGAAAATCAATGTCAAAAATGCATACTATTTAAGTAGCCATCTTTTACTGATTACGGTTCCAGCGGGAGGTCAGAAAGAAGTGCATTCAAAAACCGACATCCAGGCGAGTCTGAAATACTATAGGTTTATGCCGCATAATAGTAAATCTTACTACGCCACCTTATCAATCCTTCCTAATCGAAAACGCATTTCAGAATTCTGGCTAACATTTCATGAGATTGGTCACACACTGTAGTCCACGCCCGTTGAAACGGTTTATGAGCCCAATATGGTATCCTCCTAGTAGCTAAATGAAATTTGTGTGCTATCTGACATGAAAAGTTTGGGTTTTAAAGACCTGGAACCCTGTAGACAGATTCAACGGCCGATCGAGCACAAAATTATACGTGGGTCGAAAAATACTTCTTGAAATCGAATGATACTCTTTCATCTATCATTACGTTTTGAAAAAGACGTGTTTTTCTACCAGATAAGTACAATGAAGAATTTTTCATGCACTTTCTATCCAAAATGTATTTACATTTTTAAGGACATCAAAAATCGGCGACGGTAGGGTGAAGGGCCTCACTCAACTGTTGGTGGATCGTGGATCGTATCATACGGGAGCGGTGGTAATGGGGGTTTTACGGGTAGGGCAGCATCCGAGACACTAAACTGACGAGTTGCAAGAGAACGCGACAATTGTTTATATTTCTGCCGAAAGTCTTATCCTACACTTTCGTATGGTAATGGAAATAAGGGAGCTAATTACAATTAGAAATTAAAATATAAACAAGAGGCAGATTTCAAAGAATAACAGGGTTTGAGTAATGGTTTGGTGTCATCGAAAGTAGCTGTTGTTGGCAGCATATTGTATTCAACGGCCTGCAAATAGATGCCAAGATTAGACCCCATACGACACCATCCACAGTCCATCGACAGTTAACTGGGGTCCTTCACTCTACCGTTGCCCGAAAATCAGTAGAAAAAGTGCCTGTTATATAGGTAGTCATTTTTTACGATGCAAGGCGGCCAAGAGGACGTGCATTTAAAGGCTAACATCCTATCGTGCCTGAAATGTCACGGCATTATGTTGCGAAATAATCCATGTCACAACCACACTCAAATTATCCCTGCTGATCAGATACGCGCAAATATATTGCGAGATCGGTTAATGACTGCAAAAGTTGGGTCGGCTGAAAAATATCGTTGTTCAATAGAAGTTAGTAAATAAAAACCTTTATATTGTGCACCTATATGGGTTCTCCCATTATATACGACTAACACTATCTCGGTAGTACTCCAGTTGCCACCCAATTAATGCGATACCGTCGATGGCGCATTAGTTAAGCTTGTAAGTGATAAACCCATTAGTTGGGCACAGCAAGTAGGCTATCCGGGAAACGCAGATAGAAGTATCCCAACATTTACAAACTAATAAACAAGAACAAAGTCGTCAGCAGTTAAAAATGAACGTGCTAGTTCTTTGTCTTATTCAAAGTTGTGCCAAGTTATTTAACAAGCGTATTATAACTGATTAAAACAAAACGGACTTAAATGTCACAACGAGCTCTCAGCCGTCGCGAACACCTGCTTGACCTCCGTTTTCTCAGACTCAGGGCGATTCTGAACAACCTCAGTTTCAGTGTCATTAATTTCTCGATCTGGTAGTACAACCTCTGCTAAATTTCGAGGCGACTAATTAATTTACAAGTGGTTCTATGAAATATAATTGAGTTTTTAAGGGCATCGAAAATCAACATGAAGAATGCGGGCTAAGCAAGAAGTCATTTTTTGCACAGTATAGTGTTTGCATACAGCCGAAAAGAAGTTTGTTCGAAAGCCGGCATCCTGAGGTAACTGACTTACTACAGAATTATGCTGCATGATGATTAGTTTTACAACCCTACTTAATTGGCCTTTTCAAAACGAAAACGTATTTGGGAATTTTGGTTAAAATTTCCTGATTTGGCCCACACAATGTACGTACTTATTCGCGCCATGCCGTCTTCAATGAATCAACCAATCATTTTCGTGCTCTTCTTGATAGAAGAGGAACTAGTAAAAGGCCACCGAAGTTTCGGTCGTCCCCTTCTGATGGACTGCTTTCTAGAAAAATCCCGGAGATGACCGCGTCCGTCGTTTGAGACTAATTTTACAGCCATCAGAAATAAAAAAGTACCGCATAGTCAGCTCGCGCGAATGCATGAAAGCCAACTTCAACTACCTATTATTTACGGTAGAGTACTGTAGGTCAGAACTAATCCATCCACCTGTGATCAGACCGTGCACTTTAAATTGGCTTCGTTTGCACTAAGATGTGTTTACGCGTACTCCAGCCCATTAACGCACACGTAAGTGCAACCTGAATGCGCTTGGGACTTCAATTGCAAATGGCAAGTTCTAGAGACTGTTTCTACCACTAAGGACGATATCTACTTACAGTAGGTGGGATAACTAATGAAATGTCAACCGAAATTCCGAAATAAGTTTTCGTTTCGAAAAGATTAATTATATAGGGTTGTAAAATTAATCAGTCCGCAGCATAATTCTATAGTGATCCAGTTACCTTAGAGTGTCGGCTTTCGAAAGAACTTATTTCCGACTGCATGCAAGAACTATACTCTGCAAAAAATTACTACTTATGTAGCATGCAATTTTCTCATTGATTTTCGATGCCCTTAAAAATTCAATTATATTTCATGAAAAATATACATAAAGATATTCATCATTTTGCTCATTAGGTGGAAAATCACGTCTTTTCTCGATTTTATACTCGAAGGGAGAGTATAATTACACTTCAAAAAAGTTTCTAACTGTGAAATGTTTTAATACCGTGAAATAGCCGTTCATAAAATGCCACATATCTACATTTACCAGTGTGGCTTGTAAAGTTAACAATATTGCTCAAATCACCGCTTAATTTTATGGATCCCATATGCTCTCCTCTTAATACCGCAGAGAAATGCATGGATTTCCGTACACGGAAAATATACGGCTTGTAGATTTGAAACCCTGAATGCGGGTGTAACGGTAGAGCGGGTTCACAATTTTTCTGGAATTAGAAAAGTCCTTCAAAAGCGAATTATGCTCCTCCTCCTCCTCCTTAGAGTAAAAAATCAAGAGAAAACGTGATGTTTACCAAATGAACAAAAGTATGAGTATTTTATGCATGTTTTCTATGAACTATGATTGAATTTTTAAGGTCACTGAAAATCAATGAGAAAATTGCATATTACAGAAGTAGTAATTTTTTTGCAGAGTACAGTTCTTGCATGCAGTCGGAAATAAGTTAATTCGAAAGTCGACACGCTGAGATAACTGGATCATTATAGAATTATGCTGCATGATGATTACTTTACAACCATATTTAATTAATTTTTTCGAAACGAGAACGCATTTCGAAATTTCGGCTGACATTGCATGACTTAGCTCACCTACTATATTCAAGTTATGTGTGAAACTGAGGTGGGTGAGAGTAGTTCAGCCGATGTGACAGTCTGAAGAGAAATGAGATATGCCCTGGACAATTCCGCATGTCCAGTAGGCCTTGCGGGCAATAAGCACTCCCGCGCAGTCCATAAAATCACACATATCCAAACCAATGCCGAATAGTAGTAGTATTTCAGAAGAATACTTAAACCTCACGTTTGCTCATTCGGTGGGCTTTGGAAGATGCCGCCCCGCTGGTGTATTTATCATCCACGAATCTCAAAATTATATTTGATTTGATTCCCTAATAATCGAGCCGTCGGGCCCTGGGCCGGTGTCGAAGTTGCCCGTGATCTAGGTGTGGTCGACTGATGCTGACAAGTAAGCCAGAAGCGCCCTCTTGAATCTCTCTCGCTTTGTCGATATTTCTACGGCCTGTCGATGTGCTGTCAACTGTGAAAGCATTGAACCAGCCACTTGCTACGTACCGTTCATACGAGATTGAAAACTTTTCACGCACATTCCAAACGGAAACTGTAAGTCGCGAGCAACCGTTTAGGCTTGTGTGTTTTAAGGCAATGAAAACTGAAATGTGAGCCCTCGGCCCAATCATTGTTTTTCGCAGCAAGCGATTTTAAATTCCCGGAAACATTCTTCAGGCTCTTAGCTTCGCCATAATCTCGCGGGTCCTGACTTGAAGCCCGGACTCCGATATTTTCGACAAGTTACTATCTGCTCGGCCCAATCTCATAGGCATTTTTCATGGGAAGCTGCCGTTTTGGACTTAAACCGTGTGCGTAATAACATGCATTTGAGGTACCATTCAAATCCTACGATGTCCCACCAATTTTTGGATGAGAATTCATGCAAAAATTAGTCGATTTGTCAGAATTATCAACTGGCATATCTCCTGTATAGATTGCTTATATTTTGTCCAGGTTTACTGCCGGGATGGTCAAAACTGTCGTCATAAAATACAAGACAAACTGATGAATTCGTTTCTAACCAGCTTGACATCACCGGTTAGCCACCGAGGGTCCACAACGGAACGAGGGTTCGTTTGGCGCCATAAATAAAGTCGAGTCGGTAAGGGTTGGCATTTTCTCGGGCGTAATCGGGGACGCCATTAAGTCACAAAGATGGTTGTAACAGATTTATGCTGACTTAAATACCTACTAGGCTCACTTATGATTTGCGCTTTGGTATATACATGCCGACGTGAAAGGTATAATTTATGTGCTCCTGGAGAAGGCTTCCTGGATACCCTCAAAGCCGCTGGAATGCAAAAGTACAGGTTAACAATAATAACAATTTAGAAAGATTGCTCAGCGCTGTTGAGTAGTACTGATAGTGCTGCTACTACAGTAGGTGAGCTAACTTATGAAATGTCAACCGAAATTTCGATTACTTATATATGTTTAGAAAACTAGTCAGTGTGCAGCATAATTCTATAATAATCCAGTTACCCCAGATGCCGGCTTTCGAACGAACTTCTTTCCGGCTGCATGCAAAAACTATACTCTGCAAGACGTCTTTTTCTATCGAAGAATGAATATTTTTATTCATGTTTTCCATGAAATACAATTGGACTTTTAGGGGCATCGAGAATCAATGAGAAAATTGCATGCTACTCAAGTAGTCATTCTTTACAGAGCATAGTTTTTGCATGCAGCCGAAAAGAAGTTCGTTCGGAAACCGGCATCCTGAGGTAACCGAATTATCCTAGAATTATGCTGCACGATAATTAGTTTTACAAACCTACTTGATTAATCCTTTCCTAACGAAAACGTATTTCGGTATTTCAGCTGACATTTCATGAGTTAGCCCACCTACTGTAGTACTAAGCGCCCAGCTTCCCCTGAAGGCAACCTATCTGCCTCTTTAGTTTTGAGGCGAGCGTGTGGACTATTTCTTTCTGGGCTGAGGAAGATGCATATTAAAAAAATTATGCATCTTCTTGTGTTATGGTTAATGTAGAAAGACCTTGTCAGTCCGTGGAAGGATGTAATACACACCAAAATTCAGCGTTCTGTATTCTCCTGAGTCAAAATTAATTTCACCCTGCCAAAATCAGCTGTCGAAAGGACTAAGGTTGCATCCCAATAACTGCTCTGAACAATTTTATGCAGTAAAAATATCCGTTACACATGGCTTCTAAAGACTGCATAAAACGGCCGTTCTGTAGCGCTAAAACTCGCGCTCTGCTAGGATTATCTTACCAGGGTCGGCACTCAACTAGGCCGTTTTTTCTTGAAGTTCCCGAGGCAGCAATCATTATTTAAAACTATTTAGAATGAGACAGCCGTCCTCAGTCATAAATAAAACCACAGAAGCTGCCTCACCGGCCATAAACGAAAACACACAGCTCTGAGCTTTAACCGGTCGACTAGAAAGAGTATCTCGCAAGATGGAATGACCATCGTGAAGCATGCCAGTGTTGGCAAGGGGGGAATGTGGAGGAGGAGGAGGAGGAGGAGGAAGAAGAAGAGGAAGAGGAGCAGGAGGAGGAAAGGGGGGAAGAAGAGGAGTAGGAGGAGGAGGAGGAGGGGGAGGGGGAGGAGGAGGAGAAAAACGATGGCGGGTATGCTGACAATGATGTTGACAGTAACAGGAGCTCAGCACGAATTCAAATGCATATTCTTACGGTTATTTTAGGAACCGGAAAAAAAATGCAATTTGCGTTATTCTTCTGAGCCTATATGGCATTACGTGAACCTTATTAAATTTGCGCCACTGGATGGTAACGAGTTAATCTGCTACGTGGTTATCTGTGCAAAGACGATTTCGGGCGCTGCCGCTGCAACAGTTGATCTCAGGCCAAATTCGAATAAATTAAATCAAATTAAGTTAATTAATTAGTCTTAAAACAAATACTCTGGATACTTTCTTTGTATTCGGAAGTAACATAACCGAAGTGAGCAGTTCTCTATAACTGCTTCTCTAGTGTTTGTCTTCGTCATGACGTTTTGGCAAACTAATTCATCGAATACCACTAAATCAGATCGCGGAAAGGGTAAGCTACGATGTTCTGGTCCCAAGTGTAAGCGTAATGTTGGCAGTGAAAGTAAAGTGAGCCGAGGGGGAATGCTGAGGTCGTTAGTGGGGAAAGTAGTTGAAGCCGAAATGGAAAAGGCAACCTGTTGTACGACAAATATGCCATGAGATTGAGGGAAGCCTAGAATCCCCGCAAAAGACCTGGCTGACGGGACACGCGGCGCAGCGATACCCCAAACCTAATGGTAAACCTTACCGTAACCTCACAAGTAAACTCGAACCTTAGCTTTATTAAAAACCTAACGCTTACCCTAAACTTAACGCTAAACCTAACCCCAACTCCAGGCCTAACCTTAGCCCTGACTTAAGTCCTAACTCTAACCTTAATCTTCACCGTAGCCCAAACTTTAACCTTAACCCTGACCTTGGCCAAAACCGTAAAATTACCTTAACCCCAACACTACCCCCAACCTCAATTTCAACACTAAACGCAAACCTTGACCGCAATACGAACCCTAACTCTAAATGGAGCCCTTAAACTTAGCATAAACCCTTACCCTAAACTCGATTCTAGCCTGACATTAACCCAGACCCTAAGTCTAACCCTACCACTAAACCGAAACATCAGATTGCCCTTTTATGTTTTGGCTTTGGCTACTTTCCCATTAACGATTTCAGCATCCTCCTCCGACTTACTTTACTTGCCTATGTGACGTTTACACTTGAGACCAGGACGGCGTAACTAACTCCTACCCACTTCGCTGACGGTTGCATATTTTCAATTACGAAGGTTAACTCGTCTCCTATTTACAAATTTTCCTTAATAATGTAGCATTAGGGCATATAGAGCCCTGCGCAATCACCCCCAGTATTGCGCCGTCGGTCGATGCTTGGCCTACATGCCCTATAACTGTCGCTCGTTCTGTTGCTGCTACTATCTCTGACGCGGGACTCCTGCACGAATTCGAGGGCTCAGAAAATTAAACAAAATGTTCAGGTGCTCGAACCCTCTTCTTCTTCTTCAATTATGAATTTCTTTCATTGGATGGATTCACTGCAGCGCAATTACGAGTTTATTGAAACTATGCATATAAAGATGGGCGCATCTCCAGCGAGCAAATGCATAGGAGTCTTAACAAAGCACAATGTGCTGGGAATATTTTCAGCGATGTTTACGAAAACGGAACACTCAGTTACACTGCATTTGGCTTCCTGTTCGGCGCATTCGAACTTTTCAAAGCATGTCTAGGCAGCCAGGCCTGTTTCTCACACGTAGTCACCATCTTCATAAAATACCTCATAACAACGACTACATCGCTCATGCAAGTATGACAACCTGGGCGGTTAATCGGGTAAAGTTCATACCTTGTAGACAAGTATTACTTATGAACTCCTGGCTCCCCTAACGTCGCCGCCTCCACAGTGAACACAACCCGTCACAAGCACTACAACCACGACCCCTAACTGTCCGATGTACAGCGTACTGGACGGTTGTGAATACTGGTATGTTAAACAACAGCTTCTTGTCAAGCAAACCACCACGAAGACAGCCTCGGTGAGTGGACAAAGTACACATTACCACGTAACATTAAAAATTATCATTTATAGCGGTAAGCTTCCTTTGTATATCCTGATGTACATTTAGTGGGCTGGTAGGTGGCATCAGACATCGCACTGTGTTCGACGACGTTGACCCTGCAGGGATCCCTAAACGATGGCGCCGTCGTATAGAACCCTGAGCAGTCACCTCCAGTCTTGCGCAGTCGGTCGATTATTGGCCTACATGCCCTATAACTGTCGTTCTTTCTGTTGCTGCTACTATCTCTGACGATGGACTCCTGCACGAGCCCAAAATGCTCGAGACGATTAACAAAATGTTCCGGTGCTCGAAGCCTCTTCTTTTTCTTCACTTAATGCAGCGTTATTTTGGCTGCACCAAAACTTCCACGAATACTGTCTGAATAGTGATCTACCACGTTGGTTAGCAAAAAGATGTGCCAACTGGCAGTCGTAATTTTGTCTCAGTCGAGACATATGCCACTTTCGAGATATATTGTGCTCGCAATTATGTAGTCTGCTTACGCGGAAAGTTTTGAGAACTTGCACAGAAGACTAAATCCGTACTAAATCTGTTGCGTCCTTATTTAGAATGGTCAAAGGAATAACCTGATTCACTCAGATGCCAACCATGTACTCCGGTTAGCGATTAGAGCATTGACCCTCTCTCACCACATGCCGTTCAGTACATAAACGTCAACTATATGACATAAAAGCAGAGCTGGAGACGACTGTGGTCACATTATAGATCATGCCAAAGAGAAGGACTTGTAATATTCAAGAGTATTGATTGGGAGCCCCCCTCTTTAGCCATACTTCCGAGCTGACTGCCTACTTAATCGTCCTCAGCGGACCCGAACACTAACACCATCAACGATATGGCTTTCCCTGCCATACATCAAGGAATTTTCAGAAACAAACGAGCACATTGCTGCGGAGTTAGGTGTTTGAATTGTACACCGCTCCAAAGCCACCATGCGCAGTAAGGTCATGAAAATTAACGACCGGTTAAAACCTGAAGAGCAATCTGAAGTAGTATATCGCATCTCGTGCCAAAACTAACCTTGTAACTACACAGGCCGGACTGGAGGCAAGCTCGGATCGCACATACACGAACAAAAGCTGGCCGTGCGACGAGGCGACGCATTGTCACAGGTGGCCGCCCGCACTTACGAAACGGGTCATGAGTTTAACTTGGCAGCCACCAAGGTAGTCGCCACGCCGGAAACAAAACAGGCCGAGGATTGATTGAAACCTGGGCCTCGGCTGAGAAATCAGTCAATCGGTTTATCGATCTGGCGCCGGCGTATAGAGCTGTGAGCAGTCACCCCCAGTCTTGCGCCGTCGGTCGGTGATTGGCTTACACATCTGTTGCCGCTGCTATCTCTGACGCTGGACTCCTGAACGAGTTCGAAAGCTCACAACAATAAACAAAGTGTTCCTGTGCTCGACCATTCTTCTTCTTCACTTATACATACACCTGGCACTCGAACTTTCGCATTAATTCGTGATATTTTTTCTCTGTTGTCACGTGTATCGTCAACGGAAGTTTCTCTTGAAACCATCCTAGTCATATTCGTTAGATAATCAAGCTTAAACAGACTCAAGATCACGATCTTCCTCAATTTCATTTGCATCCGTCATTGAATTGGAGTCCTCGTCCTATTTCGGAACGAAGAGCTGACCTCCAAATAATTGACCACACATCCTTCAGCTAGCTGGATATCTACCTGTTCAGGTCGTTCATGGAGGCTGCCAAATCCGGTGGGCTTTAACTCCGCCACACAGACGGCTATCGTTGTGGCGATTGGGTGAATATTCCAACCAATCAGAAGTCTTGCCTCGCCTAAATCTAAAAATGTCTTTTGGACGATAACCAATCAAACCTGAATGTGAAGAAAGCGACGGTGTCAGACAATCAGACTTGTTTATGCAAAATGCGTCTGACCTGCGCTGTTTTGGTCGCTTTCTGTGTATACTATAGTGGTGTGAATGTGTCCTCCCTGCCCTCACATTTAAAGAAGTCTCGAAATGCCCATTTTAGTTCCCATCTCTTACATGGTATGCAAATTTCTGCTAATTTATTGCAGACCTCTTTCCGTAGGACAGCTCTGAACGAAATGACGTTTGAACTTTCCACCATCTCGATGTTGCTTGTCGAAATACTTACCGTGCAACCTTCTATAAAAGCTGCCAGGAAATGAGTAGAACACTACTCGAAGGGAATTAAATTTCACGCGTTCGGAAGTACGAGGAGATCTTCACCCCACACCCAAAGTAATGCCACTTCTCCGTTTCTGCATGCTACTGCCTGTCATGGAACTCAGAAAACCTAATTGGGGAGGTGCGAATAGCATGCCCGAAGAGTTTTAAAAATTGCCACTTTTATGTTGTTTCGACTTATACTTCATGCACTTGCTAACTATAATGCGAGCAGAAAGGGATTTCATTCAATTTTTGAAGTGCCACTTTAGTTTTAGGTCATCCTTCGCACCTGACACAATTTGAAAGAATTGTTGGCTAGATCGCAGTTGGTAGCCAGGTCCCATATTACAGGTGGCTGGGTGGGTTTGTTTACTGGGGCTATGTTGTGGGGTTCCATAATCACATCTGACCCATTTGGCTTTCGTTTTACGTCTGAGGTTAGGATTAAGGTACCAATTAATGGTTTCCTATTTTCGGATTAGGGTTATGCCTTTAGGTCTAGGTTTTCGGGTTGCGGTTAGGGTTTGGGCGTACGAGTAGATTTCAGTATTACGGTTAGGTTTTTCACTTACGGATATGTCTAAGGGCTGCGGTTACTTTTACGATTTCGGTTAGGGTGAGGGTTGTCGCTAAGGTTAACAGTTAACGTTTAAGGTTGGCGTTAGGGTTATGGATAGGATTGGGGTTAAGGTCGCCGTCCGCCTCCCCATTCCTGGCTACCAACTGCGATCGCTAGCCGAATTGTTGCTGTAAGGGGGTAGCCTCCGATGTCGTCAATGAGGTCCATAAAGTAATCTATATTTTCGACTTTTGTGCGATTGAATCAGGGAAGGGGCGACCCACTGATCCTTCGAAACGGAATTTCAAGCTCTGAAGTTATTAGGTGCTCTAACGGACGTTTGTTTATTGGTTCACAGGGCTTTTGAAGTGGTGAGCCTGTATGCAACGCACCCTGTTTGCATGGATATGGTGAAAATGCAAAAGCAGTCGGTCTTCCTGTGGGTGGAGTTCGCCTTCAGATGCTAGCGCATCTGTGCTGACGCAAATAATCCTCCAGTAGACAACTCGTTCGTCCACTCTCGCCGGAAAATATTTGACAGACTTTGCATATCTGTGTCCTTTCAGGGTAGTTGGGTCTCGTGGCTTGCTGGGGGTAGTGCGCTGCTTTACCCACCTGATCATCCAGCTTCCACCGCCTCAGTGTCGATTTCACATTGATGCAAAATTAATCGGTGTCAACGTAACCATTATTCTTATTAGCAATAGCATTGGGGTGGACGTCTGTCAAGAAAGACCTGCTTCTCCCTTACAAACAGTGTCTCGTTGATTTTCTCCTGGGCTTGAGGACATGGCGTGTCCCTAGCGTATGTCTCCTCAATCATCGGTGCGCGCGCTATCAGAAGCATACGTAAACACGACTGAAGCAAATGTCTGACCTCAGATTGAAGAGATGACTGGACCCTCGGTGAATTCTGGGTAGGGTCATGTGCTGCATCTGTCTTTGGTCATTGGACAATTCAGAGTCTTCTTGCCTTCGAGGGTTATCCCTCTTAAACCTCCACAGCCAGTTAATGCGCACAGATTAGCATACTTGCGCAGGATGAGTGATTAAGTATACAGGATAAGTAAGTTGTTCCGCCATTTGGTACGCAATGACTGCCGTTTACCAAAGCTCCCAGGTTCTTAGCCAGGCGGGTCAGAAGTTAACCCAGGCTACTGGTTTATTCAGATGTTGGTTGTATACTTCGGTTCAGAACCAAAACCGCACTTTAACAAGTAGTAGACCGTCCTCTCCACAAAAGGCGATGATTAACTGTAGCTGGTTATCTCAAGAAATCGTTACTGAAATTCTCAAATTTGTTTTCCAGTAGATAGCAATGCTTAGCTGAGGTTGTGATGTGCGTGTTTCAGTCGCACCAGACTGCAGGCTTTTGAATGAGAAGTAAGAAAAAGACTACCTAATGAGTATGAATTTTCCGACGGTTTTTCGATGCACTAGCACATTTAAGCATGCACAAAATAGTATTTCATAAAGAAAAAAGTATATTCAGTTTTTTTAAAAAGGCCTCCTTTTAATTGCGGAATGATTTTGAACTTACCCAGCAGTTACACTTACAACTAGGGTTTCCAAACCGCAATCTGCAAACTTTCCTGGCAAATAAAATCCCACATTTGTCTACGCTATCAAGAGGACATCATATAGGACTCATAAAATTTTGTAATGAATATGTACGATATTGTGTACTTTATATGAAGAACTTGTGAATAGACAGATACGACGCTGTGATAATAGACAGTTCAAGTTTAAACTACTCTTGTTAGTGCAAAACTTCGAAGCCGAAGTACAGTCTATCTTTAGATATAAAATCAGAAGACGTAATTTGCCACCAAAGGGCTACAAGTGAGACTGTTTTTGTGTACCTCTGCAATATGCTTTAAGTTGTAGGAGTGTTGAAGAATAATGGAAAAATCTATACTAGTTAAGTGGTCACTTTTTACCTAGTATGGTTTTTCCAAATAGTCGGAAAGAAGGCCATTCGAAAGTCGAAGTCCTGCCCTGGCTAAAATATCACTGGACTTCGCTGTTCGAAGAGCAGCATTCCGAGACTACTTAAGTAATCCTTTCTACTTGGAAACACCTTTCAAAATTGTGGTCAAAGTTATCTTTGGTGCATCATCTACTGTGCAAACGATTAAGCCTCTTGAGCAGTTTTGATTCATGAGAATTTCCAAAAATTCGGTTTACGTATGTGTTATTTTTGTATGCGCAAGTCTTTATGATCTATGATGATCTATGATGTCCATTTTGTTGTACCGCTTAGAAGCAAAACCCTTTTCTTGGCAAATCCAGAATTTCAAGCGTCCAGGCTCTCCAGTGCTTATTCATTTAGTAAAACGATAACGGAATTTGCCGGACTTAAAAAATAACAAGCACACACACAGCCTCTTTAAAAAACACCACGAAACAAGTTTTGTTTGGGTACGTATGTACGCAGATGGGGAAGGCCGTCTTTATACTGACCCAGGAAAGTATATCGGATCGTTAACTTGCAAATTACCCGAAGCACTAACACACTATGAAGTCGATGAGGCTATAATTTGGCTTCTACCCTTTTCCTGAAATCAAAACAAGTTTACTATGCTGGCAAAGTCAGTCCATATTCGCTTGATAATTCCTCCGTCATAAGCGACGGCGGCGATTACTGTCACAGAGATGGCTCAATCTTGAATTGCATGTAAATTTGTTTGCGGTTAAGTGGGCCTCCGAAGCGTCTACCTAGTTTTTTCTCTTTACATCCACTGTGTTTCGACGAAAAAATAAAATTGGGGCAGCTGGAACTGTGTATGCGAACACTGGCTGACAAGGCCGTACTTTTCTTTCTCTTCGCGCGCCACAAACACGCCTTCCCCCGGCGCCAGGGAGGGGTCTTGGTTACTTCATGACGGTCAATGTCATGGGGAGACACCAGTATGGCGTCTCTCGAGTCTGAACCCGTCCAGAGGAGAGCCTAGTTATCCCATCCTAGCTACTGCTCTTAACTCTGTGATATGAGGAAAATGAAGTGCTCACGGGATCGAGGGACTTGTTTAACTGATTTTTCGAAGGGCTGAGGCGGCTCTCCATTATCAAAGCGTCTAGTGAAAAAATCGATCATATTTTTGAATAGACAGCCGGATTAGTTGGCCTTGGGCTGATCGATTTTTTCTTCTTTCGTTGTCTTGGCCTACTGATCGTCGCCTGTGAGTGTTGGTGGCCTCCTGTATTCTGTGTCGTCGCCTCAATTGGGGTTAGTTGCGTTTGCGTCCCCCCTTTGGGTGAATTGGTCGACAGGCCGTGTTTGCTCGGTAGTCTTCGGCTTCGTACGACTGTCTTGTCTTCGTCACGGCGGATGTAGGGACGTAGGACTTTATAGGCCGAAGCGAGTTCCAGATGCCTGTTGATGGAGTTGGCATCTGAGTACCAAGCCTCAAGTGTGAGACGTTCTGTCCTTGAGGTGACCCTGCCTAAGATGGTTGCTCCTTGAAAATCAAAATACGTATGTTTACTCACTGGAAATTAGTCTAGCCCCCAAATTCGAGTTGCATGTATGTCTGCATGCATTTAGAGCCTGTCCCCTAAACGGACCACCTGGTAGATGCGCTGGACCAACACGGGGGCCATATCGGACTCTGGTAGGCGTTATCGGATTGCGCACCATAGCAAATGCCAACATTTCGGGGTGCAGTGGCAGAGCCGGCTGTCGGCATAAGTCACGCACACCGGGACCCCTTCCGCCCCCCCCCATTATTGTTGTCTCTCAAAAACCTGGTCATTTGATAGGTGTACCAGGGGGTGTGAAGTGGAGCGCCAAGATGCGGGCTTGACCGTGCCATCCACCTGCGCCCTCCCCCGCCTCCAGTCTTCCTAACGCTGTCTTGACACCGGGTCCAGGTGGGGAGTGGGGAGGAGAGAGTGCGATAGATGCTGTGCAAGTCCAACATCTGTATAAACTAATTCACTCAGAAGTCACCGTCCCTCCTCTCACCTTGATGTGGAGCGCACAGTGGACATTGTCGGCGACGGCCGAACTGTCGAGGCTTGCGAGCGAGACTCTCGATTGCCCTACTGGTGTACATTTGAGATAGTTGTTCGCAAGGTTTACTAAGACCATTCGCATCACGCGGGCAACGAGACGACGCACAGGGAATGAAAACAGACAGTAAAACTCATAACTGGTCGTAAATACTAATGCGGTGAGAAGCATAATTTATCAAAATTAAGCGGTACAATTGCCTTTGGGAAAGAGACATGGTACCAGAAATCTCGATTTTGCCTGAAAGTGAGTTCTAGCGGCGGACTACTCACTGGATGAGAAAAATACTTTCATAGGTATTTTGTCAGATTTTGACTAATTCATATTGACCCAACTGTGAAAAACTCGGCGCCTCGGTGGGATTCGCACCCACGCAGTAAGGGGAAGGCTTTAATACAGCCAACGCCCTAATCACTTGAGCTACGCGGCCCCGCCGGACGACTCGATTTTAATCACATTTGCGTCAAATTGCCCGCCCAACCTACTGCAACGTCAGGAATCCACCAAATCCGATACAGTAAGTTGACTGCCCTAGCCGGATTTCCTAGGTAATTCACCTAGAATGCCCCAGATGACTACCAAACTCACGTAATTCATAGATCTGACTTTGCAAAGTCGATAGAAGTTCTGGTTGCCTAAACAAATTCTTCTTACTTACAACCTGCTCCGTAGGAAAAAGAGTCAATTCCCGGATACGGCAAACTCCGTTTGTTAAAATTCTCGAGTCTTATTTACTCCACTTTAATAGAAAGGTACGCACGGATGCGTAAACTAAGTATATGACAGTTTTTAGCGTGGGCAACTATTAAGTAACGTAAATTTTCGCTCAAACTAGTAAACATTTTGACCGACACATTTACTTATAAACATCTTCTGTATCCAGGAAGGACACCTCCCGTAACCGGTTAGGCAAATGAATAAAACGTGCCTAAAATTGATCATCTCAGTCTTCGTCCCTGCCTTTCAAGAGTTAGACTACTCAATGTGCATTTGGGTAAAGTTTACCCGCCCAACCTACTGCAACGTCTGGTATCCACCAAATCTGATACAGTAAGTTGACTGCCCAAGCAGGATTTCCCAGGTAATTCACCTAGAATCCACCAGATGACTACCAGACTCACGTAATTCATAGGTATTTTGGCATATTTTGAATAATTCATATTAACCCAACCGAGTTTTTCACATGACTACACATTTGGATAAAGTAAAAGATAGATGCCACATGCTGGAACATGTAGCCAACATTTAAACATGCTCTTATAGTTTCTGCGCGTCATCAACGCAGCTGACTGTTTCCCAAATTTTATATCAGCTGTAAGCATCATGGCATCGTAGTCGAAATCTTCAGTAGAGTCGTTTATACAAGTGAGGAAGAGGAGAGGACCTAAGACATCACACTCTACCGGTAACCATTCGAATGCCTCGGTGCCAACAATCACCCTATTGCATGACAAAAACGTATAATCCACTTGCAAATGCTGCCCTGGATTCCACTCTGCCAAATCTTTTATAAGAGTCTTCGATGGGTCATGTTATCAAACGCCCTCTTTAAATCACGGAAACTGGCCTCTCCTGAGAGGCCCTGGCCCACGGCCTTTGTACATCTTTCCTGCGATTAAGGACTACTCATAAGGCATGAGTGTCCACGGCAAAGGCCATACAGCGACCGATCTCGAGAAATGTCAGCCGAAATTCTAAAATGCTTTTTTCATTTAAGAAGGACTACTTAGGCGTGCTTATAAAAACCAATCTTATTCTAGCGGCTGGGTACGTTCGCGCGATAGCAGACTTTAAGCGACGTTGCTTCGCCTTGACGGTAAGGATAAACTGTCTTTTCAGACCTCTTCAATGTGCATCTACGCCCTACCTTGATCCCGTGGGGCAAATTATATTGGTCCAACAACTAGGCGTCTATCTAAGCAGATGCGACAGCACCATCCTGCCTGGCTAAATCAGGGTGGGGGGAATAGTTCATCTCTAGCGCAAGTGCGGCTCACTGGGTTGGAAGCGGCCGCTGGGTAGACGTCAACCAAGCATTCCGAGTCATCTATCAAGTGTCGGCGAGACATTCCAAGTTCCTGCGTCAGCGAATACTTGCAACGGCAGAGGCAGTGGCCATACGGTTAGCCAACCCAGCCCTGTGCTCGCATAAAGCGTTGTTTCAGGCACTAAGCCTCCCCTAGACAAAGACAAACCCAGCATACGTGTTCACACCCGCCACGTCGCGGTGCAGCGACGAAACACGGACAGTTAATCGCCAGACACCTTCCCCCCCCCCCCTCCCGAAAGCCCAGACAACTTTAGAATCTGACCGCTTAGTTCTGAACGCCCTTCATCCCCCTTCCCCCATATTTTCCTCTATTGGTTGTTTAACTTTTGCCGTTCTACCCTCCCTTATATTACGGTACAGGCCTGATGGCGAATACTCGAAAGCGTATGTTTGCCGAACAAAAACGTTTTCCATTCTTCCGACAGTTCGCATTTCTTCATGGCCTTTTGGAATATCATCGACATCGGCTAGCACAGCACGTCGGCCAACTCTCGAAGGGCAACTGGATGAACTTTACCTGAACCAGGTGACTTGGCAGAGCAGTTCTGCGCCTCGCAATTTTGGTGGGAAGTAAGTAGTATCTCCTAGTGCAAACGAACCGGAATATATTTATTTTTGTTGTTTGAAGCGCGGGAGAGGAGAAGGATTTGCATCATTAGTGAATGCCGTCTAAAAGAAACTAGAGAGGTCTGATGCTTTCGTTTGGTTAAAATCGGGCCACGATTTCCTTTTTTATGAAGTATATAACCTTATTAGACCTTAGGATGCTGCGTCGGGTTCTACGGCATGTTTAGGTTATAGTTCCTCAGAGGCCTGTTAGTCTCACGCTTAAAGACATCCTGTTATCATTTGTATTTCTGCAGGTGTTGAATACTAATAGCTAGTTTAAAGCGCTTCCACATCCCATGTCTTCTTTTAAAGGTGGTCCGAAGTTCTGGGTTCATCCGAGTCAAACGGTTGTTTGTCTTCTTTTGTCTGAGTGAACGATTTCGATCGGTAACTCTTTTCATCAGCAAACTGAATGTGATCCAATATTCGTTGACTGTTCCCCGCAATGTGGTTGTGCATGATGTTGTTAGGACTTACCTTCTCGTGCTGGAGAAATCTTCCTTTCAGTTGTTTGATTTCAATTATTCAGGTGAGTCAGACTAGGAGAACGTGGAATAATCAAATATCATGACAGATATGCTCATTAGCATCCACTGGCGAGAGATCTTTTTGATCCAGCACTCTCTCCCCTTATTTCGGGTGAACAGAAGGTCTGGACTATTTGGACGTTTCCTTCCCTTACCGGTGTCCCGAATGTTACTTTCTGGAAGAGTCGTTTTTTTCGCATAGTTGACAAACCCAAAACAGTCCAAGCCCGCCTGTCGATGTTGGTAACTCGTTAAAGTCTTTGACAAGTAGGACACTCCACAGCCCGGTCTTGGAGACATTAAGTGACTGCAAACGCTAGTGGCCGGACGTACTCAGTGGTTCAGTTAAAGAGAAAGCTCTGCTTCCAGGTTCACCGGATGCTGCCTGTAGACTGCGATTAGATCACAATTCGGATAGCTACATAGTAAGATCGATTTCACGCTCTTTCCTACCTGTCATGTCTTAATAACCTATTCCAGTCACAGCGATGCGATGTAAGGTTGGCTTGCCGTAACATGAATCTCCGTCTAACGCGCATTGAAAGCTTAGCCCACCCGACGAGGTCCACCGAGTGCTCTACAGCAGGGTGAGAGCAGGGCCGGTGACTTGCGCTCAAATTAGTTTACAATGATACTGAACTTGTACAGCATCTACCGCACTCGCTCCTCCTCCCCACCAGGCGCCGGTGTCAAGACGTAGTCCAGAAGACCGGAGGTGGAAGAAGGTGCAGGTGGCTAACACGGACGGACCCGCACCTAGGCGTACCACCACACCCGCTAGTCCACAACAAAAACTTGACCAGGATTTTAACCAACGACAAATATGGGGAAACGAAAGGGATCCCAGATTGCGCGACGCTAGCCTGCAACTGGGGCAGCCGCCACACCCCGAGTGTTGGCACTTTTTTGGGTGCGCATTGCCAATAACGCCTGCCAGAGTCCGATGCAGCACACGTGTTGGTCCAGCACATCTACCGTGTGGCCCAGTTTTAGGGGCAGACGGTACTCACTACGGAAAGGGCACTGCACTAGACTAAGACCTTGACAAGCCATAATCTCAGAAAGCTCACACTTGCCTCCTGTGTTGGGAAGCGCTCGCGATCACCTAGATGTTCTCTAACAGCAAGTCATCTCAACATTTTTACGATCGATAAGCTTTCATATCAGTCTTCCTTTCTTTCGCGTATGTTATCTATGCTTACCTCTCTTATTGTGAGCATCCAGCAAGACTGTTCAGCCCGTCTCAAATAGCTGTATTCATTGACTGAACGCTACGTCGGAGAAAGGTAGTAGGTGTAGTGGGTGGGTCTCCAGTTCTGTAGTTTGAGAACAGGCTCATAGCTAAAACCTCCGATGGCTGGGACTCCAGTGCGGTTAACAAAAAATATGAAGACTTCCGGTTGAGTACATATAGCATTTAATTCTTCGTATACTTTTCTGGGTGCTAAGACCTTCTTTTTTGTAAAACACCTAAATGTCCCGAATTTTCGTCTGTTGCCACTCTTCTCCATTTTTGTTTTTTGAATCTACATTTGCAAGCATTGAATAGCCTGCCTATTTTGCACGATGTCTGTTGTTGATACTCGAGCAAAAAGCGTTAGTAGTCTGCAGTCCATGTTCCAGGTAGCATTGTATTAGCCTCCGAGTAACACTCATGTGCGCCCTAAAACCGACCATGCGGTAGATGCGTTGGACCAACATGGGAGCTTGATCGGGGTCCGGCGAGCGTTATTAGGAATGCGCATCTATAACGAATTCCAAAAATTGGAATGTAGTGGCAGGTCCAGCTGCAGGCTCGGGTCGCGCCAGTTGGGGTCCGAGTCGCCTGCCCTTTTTCTTTGTGTATAGAATCCTGGTCAGTGTCGGTTGTGGACCAATGGGCGTGGCGGCACCCCTAGGCGCAGGTCCACAACCCCTAAAGCTTTAAGGATCGTGTGCGTCTGTTATGCCATGATTCGGCAAACCATGGCCCTCGCAGCCTGGGGCGCGCGGGTAGTTCTCTGGCATCCGCTTCCCTGCCGGCAAATGCGCTTGCGCTCCCTCTGAGTATACAAGTCGCGAGCACGCTTGCCCAGTGATGTGTTTCCTTTTCTCTTCTTTCTGACCCATTTTTATCAAAATCCTAGTTGTATTTGTTGTGGGTTAGGGGTGTGGTGGTACGCCCAGTGACGGCTCCAGTCGTGCCAGTCATCAGCGCACTCCCCCAACTCCGGTCTTCTTGACTATTTCCCGACACGGTCTCGAGCGGGGGGAAGGGAAGTGCGGTAGACGTCGTGCAAATCCACTACTACTACTACTACTACTACTACTACTACTACTACTACTACTACTACTACTACTACTAATACTACTACAAACTAATTCGCGCGCATGTCACCGTACCTGCTGTCATCCTGCTATGGAGCACGCAGGTGGCCATCGTCGACATCGACTGTCGTCTAGCTGGAGCATATTCCCGTTTAGGAGGAGGAACTGGCACACATCAATAAAAGAAGTTCCTTGAACCTAGGGGTAATGAACCACCTACTCGAAGATGTTGCGCGTCTACCAGGCGTTTGCGAGCGATTAGAAAGGGACCTGGCAATGAGCGAGCCTGCCGACTTGAGGGCTTGACTCGAGAGTAGACGCCTGACATTGGTTGGTCGACTAGCGTGTGTGCGCAGTTCATTCCCTTCAGGCGATTATCGCCAATCCCGTAGCCGGAAAAAGTGATGCACAATTGAGGCGCCTGAATTGGTGTTCCTTTTTCACTTGAGTTTATCCTAGACTCGCAGTTCTTGCGCATGACGCAACTCAGGCGAATGCGCGCTACTCTTTAGGGAAGTTCGCAGTTTTTTCCTTACGTCGTTTTCTGTTTTCCTCGGGGGTGTCAAACTCCCACACAGAGTATAATTTGCTGATAAGTAAGTAGTTAAAACTTGTCCCACACAGCTTCTTATAACATGGTTATAGCTGTCCCGTCAAGTTTAACCCAATCTTCTATTAATAAATGCACTCTCATTAACTTCCAGCTGTAATATGGGCCTGGCATTTGCGGTTTAAGGCCACTGACAAACGAACTTCTGACCAATCGGCTTATCACGTGCGCTTCTTCCAGCGTCGCCTGTGATCGATTAATCGCGCATGTGACTGCTTAAAAACCAATCAGTCAGCAGAAAAGCACTAGTTAGCAGCCGGTTGTCCACTGTCTACTGCAGTTCCTTTTTCGGAAACGCCGACATCAGGCCAGTGCAACAGGGCCTAGTTTTTTTCCCAAAATTGTTTTCGGTTTTCAATCCAGGTTCATCCTTTTAGAAACTGGTTTCATGCGCTTCTATTTCCTTTCAGATTTCGATTCCTGACCGATGGGCACGGTTAAGACTCTTCACCATGTCCATGCAAGTTAATCACACTTTTGGCCGAACTAAACTATTTCACTCCCTCTATTTTTCCACGCAAGGTGGATATCAAGAGCATCCGTTTGGTGCTCTTCGTTGTGGTAGGCTCTCTTTCATTGCCAACGTATGTGGTCCACGCTGCGGACTGTACATTTTGCGTTTGACTCTTCTCCAAATCCTCCAGTTTTAATTTCACTAACCGTTTTTTTAAAAATAAAGAAGCCAGTATGTGTGCTTTGAAGGCACGCGCTCTCATCTCCCTTTCTCCTTCAACCGTGACGGAGTGTATGTTGGTGTTGCTGCTACCGATGCGTTGCGTATGATTGCCACATCCTGCTTTACGCACTACTGAGCAATGTTTTTGTCAGTTCTAATCAGATTGCACGCATTTTTCGGCATAATTTAAATGCAAATAACTGATTAACATACGCATTTTGCTATTTCACGCACTGAGGGTAGTACTGGCTGCATGATTTCATTTGTGTTTAGATTGCATTTTCAACTTTTTCTATAAGTTGCATTGCATCGATTGTGTACTGAAGAATTTAGCTCAAATCGAGTGCTACTGGTACGTTGGTTTGTTTTGAACGTGAAAAACCTGTTTAGGAGAGCCCGACCACTATGAACCATGGCATGCATTAAGTACTGAGAGCGGTTCGGTTGTGATCAATCTCGCCGTTAGAGTAAAAATGCAAAATTAAGGCGTCTGGACTTTTTATTCCATCATTCGAAAACGCGTCGTTCAAAGGAACCGATTTCTCCATGACGTTGTACCGGTAGACAACCGGGAGCTGACATAGATTTTGTCCCGTCCGACTAGCGGGTTGATTCAAACGCACTGTTAGGGAGAAAACGCAGAAGAAGATTAAGAAGAAGAAGAAGAAGAAGAAGAAGAAGACGAAGAAGAGGGAGAGGAGGAGGGGAGGGAGGGAGGAGGAGGAGGAAGAAGAAGAAGAAGAGGGAGATGAGGAGAAGAGGGAGGAGGATTAGGAAAAAGAAGAAGAAAAAAAAGAAGAAGAAGAGGAGGGGAAGGGAGGAGGAGGAGGAGGAGGAGGAGGAGGAGGAAGAAGAAGAAGAAGAAGAAAATGAAGAGGAAGAAAAAAGAATGAACGTCGGTAAAAAAAAGAGTGGGTGGGTGAAAAACACCGGTCTTGGTAATCTGACTGAAATCCTTGCCTTCAAACTGAAACCATGGACAACGTTCATTGGCTCCAAAAATCGATGTCTCCCTTTATTGACTTGCAGTAACCCTTGCGATCTTTCCGCTTCGATCGATATTCTCACGCGACTTACGGGAGGGGCATGTGGTGGTATTTTTGGAAAGTCCTGATTGGCTACCGTTGACATCTGGCCTCCATCGTAAGTAAGGCCTGGGGCACCATTTGGGCTTCCAAGTATTTGACGTAATGATTTCCAAACCGAAAATGAGGCATATCTATGAGTTTCTTAGCTCGTTACTTAACACCGCCATAAGCTGGTCAACCAGAAAAGATTCTTCAGAAAGCGAAACACGGTGTCCCTTAAACATCGCCACCAACGTCATGTTTGCTAACAAGGTGTCAGATAGCTGAACTTTGGACTTTATGCACTGCGGTAGGTTTGCGAACGAGCTTCGCCAAATCAAGTTCGAGCATTTTTTTCTATTTCGATTTTATCCGTGGTTAAGAGCCATCTCCCCGTCGGAGAACACGTGGATTGCTTGTGGGAGAAAATTCGAATGACGAACCGTACATCTCGATGTGGATTTTTGAAACGACGATTTATAGGAAGGCAACGAACACCACACAGCTTCTCATTTTTTACAGCAACCATCCGGGGGCTCATAAACGAAGCTGTGTGAAGACGTTCTTCAAACGGATCCAAAATCATTGCAGCAAACCGGAGGACAGAGCACGTGAGGCCCGTTATCTCCGCGACCAGTTTGTGAAAAATGGCTATCCGAGGGCATTGTCATAAGTCGCTGCCTGCGCTGTCGCCACCAGAGGACTCAAACACAAACAACACCGACGACATGGCATTCTCTGCCATGCATCAAGGGCCTTTTAGAAGCGACTGAGCACATTGTTGAGGAGCTAGGTGTTGGAATTGCACACCGCCCCAAAGCCACCATGCGTAATGGGGTCATGAAAATCAAGGACAGGTTTAAGCCTGAAGAGCAATCTGAAGTTATGTATCGCATCCCGTGCCAAAACTGACCATGTAAATACACAGGCCAGACTGGACGCATGCTGGGATCACGCATACACGAACATAAGTTGGCTGTGCGAAGAGGCGACACATTATCACAAGTTGCCGTCCACACCTACGAAATGGGTCTCGAGTTTAACTTCGCAGCCACCAAAATAGTCGCCCACGCCGGAAACAAAACAGGCCGAGAGTTCATTGAAGCTTGGGCCTCGGATGAGAACTCGGTCAATCGATTTATCGATCTGGCGCCGGCGCACAGTGCCCTGCGTATTTACTCCCAGTCTTGCGCCGTCGGTCGATGATTGGCCCACATGCCTTATAACTGTCGCTTGTTCTCTTGCCGCTTCTACCTCTGACGATGGCCTTGTGTACGAGTTTGAAAGCTCAGGACAATAAACAAAGTGCTCCGGTGCTCGACTCTTCTTCTTCACTTATGAATTATTATGTTTTTTCATCATAAAATAGTTTGAAGTTATACCTGTTCATCGTTTTATCAGCGTTCCGCTATGTCCTGTTTTTCAGTTCCCAGCGAAATGGCCAAATGTCCCTGCATAGAGCTGCAAGACGGAAATAAGGTCCCCCTCGTGGGTCTTGGTACTGCCCAGGTACGCAGCTCCTAATTAAGTCACACTCACCCTCTCGCCTAGATGTTTGATGACATTGCTCAAGCCTCTGTCACGTGCGCACTGGACGCGGGTTACCGATTAATCGATACCGCCGCCTATTATGACAACGAGATCGCCATCGGAAAGGCGCTGAAGGAGAAGTTTCTTTCCTCTAGCCTTCGACGCGAGGATGTTTTCGTTACAACGAAGGTAGGTTTGTTTGCGCAGAGCTTCTACAGTAGCAAACTGCTTAAACTCGAACCTCTAGCAAAGCCAAGGGATGCTGGTGGGTGTTTGTATCCATGTGTGCGGAGGTTAGTTCGGTTGGACAGATGGACCAGCCGCGCTCATTCTCAAGCCGTTCCACCGGCCACGGAATTCACTCGCGTCTCCGGCTGCCATGACCAACAGTAGCTGGCCTATATCATAAAATGTCAACCGAAATTCGAAGTATGTTTCCGAATAAACGTGACTACTTTGGAAGCGTTATAATACTCAGTGTCATTCAGCACAGTCCCAAGATATTTCACCAATACCTAGATGCCGGCTTTTCAATGCGCTTCTTTTATGGCCACCTGTAGAAACAGCACTCGATAAAAATATCTGCCTGTGTAGCCTGAATTTCTGCCATTGATTTTCGATAATGTTATAGATCTAAAAGTAACTCATACATAACGTGCGCAAAAATATTCCTTCTTGCACTAGGTTTTCTTCAAATTGTGTGCCCAAAGGAAGGGTATCTTTCAATTTTAAAAAAAGTTTCTGATTAAACGATTTTTTTATATTTCGTGAAATTTCCAATCATACAGCATACAATATTTCTGTATATTGGTGCTGCTTATGAAGTATACGACATGGTCCGTATCCGTTGTAAAATTTTACATGTTCTATAAAAAGTCTTCCTTATAATGTTGATAAGCGCTTGATTTTTCTAACACGGAAGATATGCAACAAGTAGTTTTGAAACTCAAGGAGTATAAAATTACTCCGGAAATGTAAAGGTCTTTTAAAGCCGAAGCTCATCATTTCTTCAAGTATAAAATTTTTAGAAGAGGTGATTTGCTGACTAAGGAGTAAAAGAAAGCATATTTTTGCTATAAATTTCTGCAAAATGTGTCTAAATTTATAGTGGTGTCGAAAATTAATGGGAAAGCCTCACGATAATTAGGTAGTAATTTATATCAAGTTCAGTTGTTTTCAGACTCTCGGAAAGAAACCCGTTCAAAAATCGACATCCTGCTACATGACGATCGATATTACAACCAGACCAACGTAATCCTTCCTACTCGAAAACATATTTAAGAATTTCTGTTTACATTTCGTCGTAATTCTGAACTAATAATAGGAGACTTTACGCGAATCGAAAACATACAGGAAATATCAGGGGCAATAGAACGTTGTTATAGACGATATTTTTTTTAGAAAACTAGAAATTCCGGAACGACGGAAATCGTTTCGGTGTACAAAAAGCACGTCCGTAAAAAAACTTATTAAATAAAATAGCACTAGTACAATAACTTATGAAAATATCCCTCTAATGAAGTTTGCGCTTAAATATCCCTCTTGAATAAATTTAATGGCAGGTAATGCAGCTGGCTAACTGCCCGCAGTTTAGAAATAGATTTTAAAACAGTTTCATGAAAATTGGTCGTGCTTTTCCCGTTAGCACATTGTTTAAGATGCGGTCAAACAAGGCAGACAGGAATTCGCTTGAGTTCGCCATCAGGGATGTCAGTGGAATGAAAATTTTCATGAGATCACATATTTATGAGTCGGTCGATGATTAATAACTTTGGATAAAACTTGCTGACGCCATCGTAAACATGCTATTTTGTGTATGTTAAGAGGACTTCTCTTTCAGCAAATTCCTTTACAGTTTTTTTCTTGTGCTAAAGTACGTTGATTTTTAGATCGTCCTTGAAACATTGGCGAATATTTCACGAATTTAAGGGTTTTCAGTTGATTGCCCATTAAGGCAGACATTATACTGTGCATTTATTAGAACCTTCAAAAAGATACTTCTTGAAAGTATTTACCAAAGTAGTGAGTTCTCGGACATTCTTGCTAACACAAATGGCCATTTGGGTCATATTTGGAAACTCACCCAAACATAAAACCTCATCACCGTAATAAAATGAACGCCCATCGCAAAAATCCGCAATAGATGTGTCTAAGATCAATTTAAGAAACCTCCTCCAATGAGCTACTTTTTTAAAAGGCACTTTGAGGCAAGCATTGGGACGCTTGACTATTTCATTTCTCTGAAAATTGATGATGGTTTCCTCGTTTTCCTCTTTATATTGCGGTCAGTTCGCTATATTTGTTTTCCTTTTTGCTTTTGGTCGATTGAAAAACTTCTTCTAAAAAGCTACTTACTTAAAAGCACTTAGTAACGGAGGTCACTGACAGATATCTGCATACTTTTCCATTTTTCCAGGTAAAGCCGAGATAAAAATTGGGACATTTGGTCAGTTTTTTGACTGTCCTGAAATATAGTATCACTTCATTGCTGCAAACGAAAGAACCAACTTTTATTTTATGTTGGGGTTATTTTCGTGAATATGAATGCACAACAGAGTGGTCATATAAATACTTAAATATCGCAAAAACGAAAATTTTCTTTTCTTCCCTTTTCTAAATTATGGATTGGCAGAAACTTGCTCATGCAGAAAATATCTCATTAAGCGTATAAAAGTTAGCACAGCCGATTGGTGGAGCGCATCTTTGCAGTAAATTATTGTGTATTTCGGAAGAGCATTTGGCGTGCTTACGCATGCTTTCGATAAATTCTCATCGGGCATGCACATTTATATGAGAACGAGCGTGATAAGTGCAATCGATCTTTGTTAGTCCTTTCATACAACTGGGGTATGTGAACAGAGTGGGCGGAGGGGGGGGGGAGAGGAGGCAGTCAGTGACGGTGAGGGTTAGGTTGAGCCGCGTCACAGCTCCGTCCTCGCACACATGGTTGATTCTGGACACCGAGTGGATCCCAACGAAACCGTCCGTGTAATTTACAAGGTCTCACCTAACCACCCTAAGCGACTGGGTCAGTGCCTACTAGAAATAGCGAAGGCAAGTTCCAGCAGGCTACAGAGGCCGGTCCTGTGCGCGCAGAAGAACCTCTTGCACGCTCCGTGTCTACCGTGGGCCGGATCGATTAACTGTATGAAGGTCTCCGCGCCCC
>CACRXP010000220.1:561240-575960 GCA_902702965.1 Spirometra erinaceieuropaei
CTTGTGACACGGCTCAACCTAACCCTCACTGCCACTGACTACCTTCTCTCCTCTCTTTCCTCGCGAACTCTATTTACATACCCCGTTTGTATGAAAGGACGAACCATAATCGATTGAACTTATCACTCACCTGTTCAGTCTGTAACTCCCATATAAATGTAGAGACACGATGAGAATTTATCGAGAGCACGCGTAAGCTCGCCAAATGCTCTTCTGAAATCGCATCTAGTTTAAATATGATACTCGAAGGAAGGATGTCTATCGGTCTTAAAAAACTTTCTATTTATGGTAGTTTTCAAAGATATGCTCATCATAAAGCATACAATATACAGTGCGTGGCCGATCTCATGAAATGTTTGCCAAAAATCTGAAATGCGTTTTCGATTAGGAAGGATTGATAAGGTGGCATTGTAATATTAACTATCATGTAGCACAAGCCCATAGTATTTCGGACTTGCCAGGATGTTGACTTTTGAATGCACTTATTTTTGACCTCCTGCTGGAACCGTACTCAGTAAAACATGACTTCCTAAGTAGTATGCATCTTTCACATCGTACGAATTCAAATACCTTACACAGAAGACGTGCAATCAATATGCTTTCTTCTCCTTGTTTGGTAGAAATTCACATTGTCTTCACATTTTACTCCCGAAAAAGTTGAGCATTTAGGTCTCGAAGCACGCGGAAGCTCGCCAAGTGTTCTTCCGTATTGTGTATGTGTAAAGGTCAAGAAGATATCGGAACATCTAGACAAATAAATGTCTGTAGGCGTTATAACTGCGTTTTAGGGCATGAGATCGCACAGGTTTGCAAATCTGACTTTCATAGATGTTTTGGCAGATTTTGAGTAATTAATATTGACCCAACTGTGGAAAACTGAGCGCCTCGGTTGGATTCGAATCCACGCTGTAAGGGGAGGGCTTAGGTTCGGTCAACGCTCTAACCACCAGAGCTAAGAGACCCCACCGAAAGACGTGAGTTCAATCATATTTGCGTCAATTTGCGCGTCCAGCTTACTGCAACGTCCGGAATCCACCATTTTGATGCAGTAAGTTGACTGCCCAAGCAGGATTTCCTAAGTAATACGTATAGAATCCACCAGATGACTACCAGGCTTACGTAATTCATAGACCTGACTTTGCAAAGTCGATGGAAGTTCTGGTTTCCTAGACACATCCTTCTTGCTAGCACCCTGCTCCGTAGGAAAAAAAGAGTTAATTCCCGGATACGGCAAACTCTGTTTGCTAAAATTCCCGAGTCTTATTTACTCCAATTTAATAGAAAGGTACTCACGGATGCGTAAACCAAGTATATGACAGTTGTTAGCGTGGAAAACTATTAAGTAACGTAAATTTCCGCCCAAACTAGTAAACATTTTGACCGACCCAATTCCTTATAAACATGTTCTGCATCCGAGAAGGACATCTCTCGCAACCCGCTAGGCATATAAATAAAACGTGACTAAAATTGATCATCTCAATCTTTGTCCCTGCCTTTCAAGAATTAGACTACCCAATGTGCATTTGGCTGTTAGCGACTCCAAGTTCCATCCGTTACTTATGAACATGCTAATAAACATATTCCGCATGCAAGAAGGACACTTTTTAGAATCGGTTAAGCGAATAAATAAAGTGCGCGATATTTTAGGTGTCTAAAAATGATCGTCTCAGTTTTCGTAATCACGTATCACGGAGTTGGGCTACCTAATGTACCTTTGGCTTATAATGAATCCAAGTCCCATCCATCTCACTCCAGAATGCAGTCAAATGGAGCTAGCTCTGGCGACTCAAAGACCCAAGAAATAGTCTTGCTGTCGGCTTGCTCATGGCAGCCACACTGTAGGTGGGCTAACTCATGAAATGTCACTTGAAATTCCGAAATGGGTTTTCGCTCGAAAGGATTAATTAAATAGGGTTGTAAACCTGATCATCACGCGGAGTCCGTAGACCCTGCAATTACCGTGAGCAAAATAAACTAACTTCATGTTTGCATGTAAGTGTGCAAAAGAAAAGACCGGAGACCCCCATCCACCCCACGTTTCAGGAAATGTCTGCAGCAAGGAACTCCCTGCGATTCTGTAATTGCCAATGCCGCAGCAAGTCGACCATATGCAGTAGGTGGGCTAACTCATGAAATGTCAACTAGAATTCCGAAACGTGCTTTTCTTTCGAACAGACTTATTAAGTAGGGTTGGAACAGTAGTTATCGTGCGGCATAATTCTATGATAATTCAGTTACCTAAGAATGCCGCCTTTCGCAAGAACTTCATTCCGGCTGCACGCAAATGCTAAAATCTGTAAAAATGACTACTAAAGTAACGTGCATTTTTTCATTAATTTCCGATGCCCTCAAAAATTTAGTTATATTTCATAGAAAACATGCATAAATATATTCACTCTCTTGTTAATTTCGTGGCAAATTACGTTTTCGTCCAATTCTTTACTGAAGGGAAAGGTATAATTCGGTTTTCAAAAGTTTCTTATTGCGAGATCTTTTAATACCATGAAATGGCCGTTCATAAAATTTCATATCTCTGCATTAACCAATTTGGCTTGTTAAGTTCACAATATGGCTCAAATCTATTGCTTAAGTTTGCGAACCCCATTTCGTCTCCTCTCAATACCGTAGAGCATTATATGGTTTTCCGTACGCAGCTTGTAGTTTGCAAATTCTGAATGTAAGTGCAGCGGCAGGTCGGGTTCAAAATTTGTCGGGAATCGGAAAAGTTGTTGAAAACCGACTTATACCCTTTCTTGTAGTATAAAATTGAAAGAAGACGTAATTTCCTACCAAATGAGCAAAAAAATCAATATTTTTATGCTTGTTTCCCATGAAATGTATTTGAATTTTGATGGCATCAAAAATCATTTCTACAGCGTATCCTTTTTGTATGCAGTCCGAAAGTAGTTCATTCGAAAGTCGGCATTCTGAGGAAACTGAATTATCATAGAATTATGCTGCAGGCCAATTAGTTTTACAACCCTACTTAAGTAATCTTTTCGGAACTTCGGTTGAAGTTTCATGAATTAGCCCATCTACTGCACACTCGGCTTCAGAACGCTATAGAGAGCATTTCGGTCGTAATCTACCCACAACGCAAGTTCCCCGCCCTTCGGGTCATGTTTGTTACTGGTATCGGAGACGGGAAGGGAAGGAAGACAGTACTGATGGATTGAGAGAGCCTGTATAATGGCTTGCAGCCCCAAGGAAAGACTCAGGAAGCAGTTTATGGCCTGAAATCTGATCCGTACAGCGCCGCCCTCTTGTAGCTTCAAACTAACTCATGTTGTATTCAGTGGTTCATTCCTCTTCGCCCTAGCTATGGAATACCAATCATGGCGTGGAGAATGTGAGACGGGCTTGCGAGAGGAGTCTTCGCCGACTGGGTCTCTCCTACATTGACCTCTACCTCGTCCATTGGCCAATGGGATTTGCTGTGAGTTGAGAGTACAAAGTTAGTCTGTCCACCCCTAGATGAACAAAACCCGCCGATGTCGGTTCGTTTTCGTTCTGCTATTTGCGATCATCTTCATCCTATCATGTGATACCTTCTTGCCTTATGCGTTTAGCACTCCGAGGAGGAATTCAAAGGCGGAGACAGCGCTGCGGACGAAACTTGGTCTGTAAGTTTCTCGCCAGGAGTTTTAGTAGTCTCTAGGCCTCCCCTCGCTCTTCTGCGTTTTGTTGAAGAGATTTGATAGTTTCTTTCAGTCCTTTCTAAAGTGCATTTGAGGCTTGTCAATGAGAATGCGCAGATATTTGAAAGAGACTATTTTTGCTGGCTGGACGGGTAATACAGACGAATAGGAGATCGGATCAAAGAGAGTTAGGACTTGAAGAGGTCTTATGTCATCTCAATCCCCTCTTTCAGCACGTAAACCTTCTGCTTTTCGTAAATAGACACTCTTTCTACGGTTTCCTTTATAAATAACCGATTAATTTCTCCACAAATTGTATTAATTTGCCTCTCGAACAAATTAACTTGATTGTTTTAATGGCGAGTGGGTTTCCCTGGTCTCAGATTTCCCTCAAACTGTTTCGCACTGGTAACATCAAAACGCTAATCTCTGGTAAAGGGGCGCTCACCGATCGTTTTATTTTACGGAACTCACTCATCGTATTGTCTTAGGGCTCTCTCTGGAGCCCAAACAACAGCCGCACAGCGGCACATGATATGGGCAGAATAGCACTATCGACAAAGACAAGGAGGACAGGAATAGCCACTTTTGGCTCTTTAGCCGTCTTCAGCCAGTCACACCCAACTCCGAACGCCTGGGGCTTGATCTCGAGATCTGTTTTTCAGAATTCCAACGCCCCTAACCACTGAGCCACGGGCTCGTTGTCCTGTCGTTTGCGATCGGTGAGCGCCTCTCTGCCATCGCGTATTCCCGTGGGATCGAGCCCCAGGTGTTCGGAGTTGGGTGTAACTGGCTGAAGGCGGTCAAAGAGTCAGAAATGGCTATTCCTCTCTTCCTTGTCTTTGTCTGTTGGGGTATTCTACTTGAATCTCTTGCATGAGTGAGAACTTGGGTCGCTTAATTCGCATGAACATTCACCCCTCTTGCAATTGCTATTTGATTAAATATCCGACTGTTCAGTCAGTTTACCGACACCAAATTATGGTTTATTGATTAATCGATTTGATTGACCAGTCATGGATTAGCTCCGGGCTTCTGCAAAGTCATGTTTATTTCGACCATATAGAGATCACTGTTCGCAGTCTCTTGAAGCCCCAGAGTGTGGGATGTCCCCAAAAAACATCCTTGGTCTGCAATCTAGATAGTATCTTTAGTCAACTATAGTCCCCAAGCCGCGCAGTCCCTCACCCCCTCTCTCCATCTTTTATGACCAGGATAGATTTCTGATCTGTCAGGCCTGATCGGACACTCGTAATCTGAAGCATTGAAATGGTGCCTGCCACGCGGTTATGTTTGAAGTTTCGCACCAAGTAATTTATGACTCCCCAGATGCTGTGCTATTCATGCTTATGGCCATAAACGCGCACATTTGCCCATGCGCTATGAAATGGCAAATCCAACGGGACTGTAAGAAAAATCAGATGTCCCATCACCTACTGTTTGCAATATTTCTTCCTGACAGTAAATGTTCCCTGCTTAACCTTTATCTCCCCCCCTCGTTGCAGTACAACCAGGGCGACTTTCTGCGCGATTTCCGCACGGCACAGCCCGTGGACTCGACTCCTCTGGAGGACACATGGAAGGTTAGTGAAAATTTTCCAGTTTTCACATTTTGTTCCGTCTGTTTTAGGAGCTTTAATGCCCCCTCTCTCCTTCCCTTTGTTCCTCTATCTCCCCCCTCTCTCTAAGTCCGTTCTTTCTATATGCCGATAAGGATCATTCATGGTTCCCCTCAGTCCGATTTATTCCCCTCCAATTTAGAAATCTTGCGACTAAGAAGTTGACCTTCTTCTAATTGGTCTGTCTTTCTGGGTTCTAATGGTCTTTTTCAACAAAGTCCATATTCACTTTGACCCAACTGTGAAAAACTCAGTGCCTCGGTGGGATTCGAGCCCACGACAGCATGGGAAGGCTTTAGTACGACCAACGCTCTAACCATGTGAGCCACGAGGCCCTACCGGAAGACGCAAGTTTAAGCACATTTGAAATCTGCCATAACACCTTGGAATTACTTGAGCCTGGTAGCCATCTGATTCTATATGTATAACTTAGGAAATCCTGCTGGGACAGTCAACTTGCTCTATCAGATTTGATGGATTCCAGACGTTGCAGTAGGTTGGGCGGGTAAATTGACCCAAATGTGATTAAACTCGCGTCGTCCGGTGGGGCCTCCTAGCTCAGATAGCTAGAGCGTTGGCTGTACTAAAGCCTTCCCTTGTCGTGGGTTCGAATCCCAACGAGGCACAGTGATTTTCACTGCTGGGTCAAAGTGAATTATTTTAAATCTGCCGTAACACCTATGGAAAACCCATAATGTTTTTGAGAGCGTATGGGTTTATCAGGGAATAATTCCTCCCTTCTCTGTCTTGGCGCAATCAAAGGCAATCTCAGTAGCCTTCTAATGCATATTAGTGATGGTAATTAGTAACGAAGTCTAAAAACGACAAAAAGTATACTCCCGCCTGTCAGTAGAGAAGGAGTCTTTGAAATTCGAAGTAAATCAGTCATTTGGCTAAAACTGTGCTGAACTATTGCCAGCGTACAGTTCACATAGCACGCTCTGGTGAACATGATAACTCATCCTCCGCGACTATTTAGTTGGAAGTAGGTGGCCACCTACTGGTCCCAGAACCATAGGCTTCAGAAGACCCCTCCAGTGGTTTCACAGATTCCTTGCCCAACAAACAGATTAGGTTTGTTGCTTTTTAGTTTTCTCAGAAATTAACAACTAACTTGGAGTAGATCATTTTGAATTAAGGTCTATAGGCGTAGACCGCAACTGGGCACAACTTTGCTTGGGATAAAACGCGCGTTGATGTTTCCTGCCCATATGAAGAAGGCCGAGAATTTCTAGAAGCAATTCACTCTGATGATTCATGGATAAATCGGGGCATCGATCTGGACGCTATGTACACAAATCTCAAAGAGAAGTGGAAAAAAGGTGATAGCCAATTAGAACGTGACGTCAGCCCACGGCATCGACCCGTCCTCAGCACTGACAAAACAATATCCATTTTTCAGGCATGTTTAAATTCTAATTGATGGTTTTACGCTTTCTACACGTCTGACGACGACCTGTGGAGCTGTCTTCGAGAATTTACAAAATATACTTTGTTCAGTTTGTTCTTCGAAATATGTATATACATATACAAAAAGAAGTTTTCAATTCTGTGGATAGGAAATGGAGAAGTTGGTGGATGCTGGACTCGTAAAGTCCCTTGGCCTGGCCAACTTTAATCGCTCGCAAATTGAACGGATTCTGAAGATCTGCAGAATCCGACCGCAGATGCTTCAAGTGGAAATGTCCCTGCACTTCATGAACCGCGATCTGGTGGACTTCGCAAAGTCAGTCGGCATTCAGGTGACTGGCTATTCAACCCTCGGTTCACCTGGACTGGCTGGGTAAGCAACCTTTCCATTTATGGTTTTCATATCTCAAGTTTAGTCAACGCTGGCCAAAGGTGTTGATGTTCTAGATAAGGGCATCTTTCGGGTCCCTTCTAGTTGTTTTTTCACCGGCAGGAGGGTCTGCTAGCTTCAGTGTTGCGTCCACGGTAGTGGACATTAAAACGTCAACTCCACAGTTTACTACAATCTGAATTGCGGATAAGAGTCGCCGGCCGGCAACACATCACACTCGGGTTTGTCGTCCAGCCAGTTATACGTACAAACACCGGTCGACCCGCTTGCAGTGGCGGCCCACAAACCGCGTTCACCATTTCTTGTAGCACTCCTGCCGAAACGAGATCACAATGGCAGCCCCGTACTATCTCGCCGCCTCCCCCCGCAACCGGTATGACATAAACAAGCCTCCTCCCCCCACCCACCTAGCGGATTCTTAGTGTCGCTTGACAACAGTCTTTCAACCGGAGAAGCACTAAGGAGGCGTAAACAGACCTCCGCATTAACTATTGCCGAAATCTGATGCCGTTAACATCTAGGAGGAGAGGATTTACACTTCAATGCCTCCCCCCTCAAATCTATATGTTACCCCGAGATTTCTGTTTCATACCGAACGGTAGGGTAAACCCCCCCCCCATGACACACACACGGTTCTCAAAGCCCCTCTACGAATAAATACGCAAAATGTGGTATCTTATGAAATGGTTCCGGTTTGAAAAGATTGCAGAAGTAGCGTTATAGTGCAGCATAATCAGGACAAGACGCAGGCTTTTGAATGAGCCTCTTTCCGGCCGTCTGCATAAGCTACACTGAACAAAATAATTACTCGTGTAGTATGCATTTTTAGCATTTATTTTTGATGCCTTTGTAAATTCAAGTATATGTGGTAGAAAATATGCACACAAACATTCTTTCGCGTGCTCATTTAGTAGCGCATCGCGTCTCCACTAAACTGTTTACCCGAAGAAGGCTTATATTTAGGTTTTAACAAACTTTTCAGTTCTCGAATAATTTTAAATCTGACCTCTCGATACACCTGCATTCGGGGTCCCCAAACTACAAGCTGCATATTTTCCAAGTAAGGCAAATCGGTAATAATAGGGTGTAGACCTACAAGTAGATGGCAACTACAAAAATATACCCTACAATTCAGTGTGACTGTGAACATGACTTTTTATTCAGAGCTCCCATTTTTTGAAATCTTTTCTCCTCCCTGACTAGGTGTCAATTTACCGACAGCGCTTTATCCAAAGTCCGTTATTTTTGAAAAGAGAGGAGTCAGTGAATTACTTAAAAATCCTCGAACTAGAACGCAGAAGGGAGCCGATGCTACTTACAAAAGCGAATAGTGGAAGTAGATGAAATTGCCTGGGAAAAGCTGTTTTTACTGGGTAAACTTTCGACACTGGTCCCCAGATCGTCCTCAAAGGTTGGGACGCTATGAAGTTTCAATAACTAATTCGTCTTATAATTGTGAAAATCCCCACAGCTATATTCAGAAGAAAAGATGGCAGCAAACGTTGCTGTAGATAACTTATCGTCAGCCCAGTACAGTTATATGGGACGAGGTACAGTGAGGGAAAAACAAATCGATAAAAGTTAGTTTTTAAAATACAGGCTAGGCAAGAGCGGAAGGGCGCAGAAAGTTGTATGTGGTTAGTCAACCTTTGACCACGGTAAGCGCAGGACCTGAACGAGGTTCTTCTGGGTGCATAGGCAAGGATAGGCTGTATCTCAGGCCGCCTCAATGTGCATCTACTCATTCACTTACTCCTGTGGAGCAGATTATATTGTCGTACGAGTCAGCGTCTTTCCAAAAGAATACAAGAGAACCTTGCCGCATGGCTGGCAAAAAGGTGAAACTAGGAGAAGAGACAGCGCCATCCTTGCGCTTGCAGTGGATTCAGGGCATCGTGTGGAACCCGCTGAAGCATTTCGTGTGATTTATAAGGTCCCCTCGGGCTACCCTAAGTTACTGGGTCAGCGCCTGTTAGCAACAGCAGAAGCGGCCGCCATCAGGTTACGAAAACCGACTCTATGCGCCCCGAAGAACCTCGTTCAGGCTCTGCGCTTACCGTGGTCAAAGGTTGACTAACCACATACAACTTTCTGCGCCCTTCCGCTCTTGCCTAGTCTGTATTTTAAAAACTTACTTTTACCGATTTGTTTTTCACTCACTGTACCTCGTCTTATATACCTGTACTGGCCTGACAAGAAGTTATCGATAACCACGTTCGGTCGCCACCTTCTGTTCTAGTTCGACTTATTCGTATAAAAATCAACTTCTTAGATAGAATTCGAAAGGAAAGGAAGAGAAATAAGTACAGCCAGCGCTCTAACCATCTGACCTATGTGGCCTTACTCGGGACCGTGAGTTTAATCAAATTCGGATCAGTCTGCCCGTCTAGACTGGTAGTCGTCTGGCGGATTCAAGAGTAACTGCTCTGGCAGACAGCTATCTGCATCAGAATTTGTGGATTCTATACCCTGCGGCGATCTGGACGGGTTACTTAATCCAAATCTGATAACACTCACTACCCTCAGTGGAGTCTCATAGTTCAGGTGGTTAGAGCGTTGGATGTACTCTAGCCTTTCCAATGCAGTCCTGAGTTCAAATCTCACCGAGCCGCCGAGTATTTCCCGGTTTGGTCAGATGTGGTTATCCAGCTGCACCTGAGGTAAACAAATCCCAGCCGCCTGTAATACGGGACTGGTGGTAAAAGGGGTTTTTACAGGTGGGGCCGGAGAACGCATAGGCGATGAGGTCAAGTAATTGGGAATACGCGGTTGTACTTTGGGTGATTGAGAAATAGGTGCCCTAACCCCTTACCCTAACCTCTAAAAGCATTGTGTCCATCAGGTGCAGTTGCATAACCAGATCTTACCAAATAATTAACCGCGTCAATTAAAAAATATATGGCTGACCGAAGTCACTGCCAGTACTTGCAAATCTCCTTTCGTCACCCCGTCGGGATGGGCTGCATCGGTCTCTATTTATACTTGGGAAATTTGTATGCGACGCCTTAATCTTTATGCCAAGTAACTCATGTCACATCTGACTACACCGCTCTTAGGAATTCGCAGCCTTTCCCTGTTGGACCGGCGTTCACTATGCGAGTGTTCTCCCACACAAGTTCGTGTCTAGTGTTCAGCCTGTGCATGGCCTCCCCATCGTTAGCTGATGTTGGTGTATACGGGTGGGGGCAGGTTTCTCTGTTTGGCAACAATAGACTGCATCGCAATTGGCAAATGGAGTTTTGCGGAGAACATCTTTTCTATTGAGATTTCCAACCCTGTCCATAGATTTTTCGGCGAGATCGCAGTTGGTAGCCAGGAATCGGGAAGCGGGCGGCGACCTTAACCCTAATCCTAACCTTAACCCTACCCCTAACCTCAACCTTAAACGTTGACCGTTAACCCTAATGGCAACCCTAACCATAAACGAAACCGTAAACTTAACCGTAGCCTTTAATCATAGTCATAACTGGAAAACCAAGCCTTAATACTAAAACCTATTTATATGCTCAAAGCCTAACAGTAACCCGATAACCTAAGCCTAAAGGCATAACCTTAACCCGAAAATCGGACACCATTAACCGGTACCCTAATCCCAACCTCAAACGCAAAACGGATGCCAAATGGGTCAGATGTGATTATGGAACACCACAAAATAGTCCGAGTAAACACATTCCCCAGTCACCTATAATACGGGCTTGGCCACTAACTGCGATCTAGCCGATTTTTCAGCCAAGGACGTAAAAAAATCGTGGGCTTTTGGACTGCTTGTATCTGATATTTCTCCTTTGTCTTTGGACAAACTCAGAAACATTTTTTGCGTATGGGAGAGGATGCCAGATGACAGATTTTCGCGTCTGAGTGTGTGCAAATAGACGACCGTCAGTGGGCGGCTGATAAAGACCGTTTTCTTGTTTTACTTAGCTTCCGAGGACTAGACGCAAACGAATTCTCAGTTTTGATGACTAAAATGTAGACATTCAATTAAGCGCAGGATTTTCCTTGACTAGAAGTTGCGCTGAATTGACTCAACTTCGCTGACTACGAATTCGTCCGTAAGTTTATCTGGAACAGGGAAGCATACATTGGTTTGATTCCCTCAGTTGACTGGACATGCATAAATAAACCCTAATTTGCAATTAAATTAATCAATTAATCATTTTAATTAGTTAAGTTAATTAGTTAATTTATAACTATAATTATAGATTGCAGTTAATTATAATTTACAAATAGCACGAAAAGCTCTCCGTGTCTGTCTGTAAGAAAGACGCCTACATCGTTATGCCTAGTAATTCATGTCTCATCAGACTACACTGTTCTTAGGAATTCGCAGCCTTTCCCTGTTGGGCCGGCGCCCACTATGCAAGTGTTCTCCCACGTCCTTGTATTTCTTTCGTGTTACTTCCTTTCCATTTTCTCCATATACTTCCTCTGCATGTAACCAATAGGGATTTCAAAGGTACACACCAACTTTCCCTGAATTACACTGATACTGATAAAGACAGGGGTGTTTTGTTTACGACAATGGGACGTTCTTTGTCAAAATATGTTTCACACACACAATGGCTTACTTACGAGTGGAAACAATGGTCGAGGAAAAGTCTGCCGTGATGTAACAATAACCCGTGACACGCAGGTTGACAGATTAGGTCTCCGTTTCTGTGTTTTCAGTCAAAATGAAACCACAGCTTCTTCTTCTCTGCGTACTGACCTTCAACGCGTTCAACGGCATGACCTTACGGCTGGCGACCCGCATCTTGTAAAACGCGCCTGCAGGTAGGCCTAGCAGGTTGTGTGCTGTAGAGTAAAAATTTGTAAGAAGGACGATTAGCAGAGGTAGGCAGACGAAGGACCTGTTCTGAGTCACAGGTGTCCTTTTTTGCGAAACGGGTAATATATCAGGAGGAGGAGGAGGGGGGGGAAGTCATTTGTAAGTAGTAGGAACGGATGAGTCGAATATGAGACACAGTTTTGGGTGCATTACTAAGAGAGGATTCCGTGTGAAGAGACTGGGAAGCGTTGGAGGACAGAATACCATCAAGAGGTAGGAAAAAAGAGACTTCATTGGAAGGGCCGTCAAGTGACCATGTTTTACTAGAAGGTAGTAGCCTGAAGACATTCGGAACACTCTGTAGCTTGTAGTAAAAACTCACCGTGGTGATCATTTCGAGACATAGTTAAGGTCCTGCCTACGGCTTATCACGTATCTGCTATTGTCTCTGATGATGGTTTCGAGCAGGAATTGGAAACGTCAGGCGAATAATGCTCTTGTATTTTAAGAGACACACACACTTTAAACTTTGTTTTCTTTTACTTACTTGGTTGACATTTACGTCTCTTTCAAATTTTGAATTCGAAGTAGGGGCATCTTTTGGTTTCAAAAAGGTTTGTGGTGTGGGTATGGTATGTAACCGCACTGGGGAAACTGTAGCCAACTGCAACTCTAACGGCAACTGCGGTCATGCCTATATTGAGTAACCCCAACCGCAAACCCGTAAGCATTTAAGTCAAACAGGAGCGCAGCCTAACCCCAACTCAAGTTTTAAAACCCTACGTCTAACCCCAAAACTTAACCCTAACCATAATCACAGAACTCCAACCTTAACCGGATCCTAATCCTTAAACTCCAACCCTAAACCAAAACCCCAGTCCTAGTCTCAACCCAAAATCCAAACCATAACCCAGACCTGACAACTCTAGCTCTAGGCATATCACAATTCCTAACAATAGTCTTAACCTTAGACGTAGTCTTAACCTTAACTTTGGGCCTGATATGGGTGTCTTTGATGCCATTAACGCTAGTGAAAGTGACGATCTGCTCATCGTATAAATCCTTCGCGACCGATGAGAAGGTAAGTTTTTAAACAATCGTCCGTGGGTAGTTACACACCCTATCTCCACCAAGTTTGTAATTATAAGTCTTATTGAGACGTGAAATCTCCACTCAAATATCACTGCATCTGTCCGTTCATTAATGCAGCCTATAAAGTACGCAGCATTGTCCATATCCATTCTAAAATGTTATGAGTCCTATATGATATCTTATTAATGGGATAGGGATATAGGCAATTTTCCCTACATGGAAGGTACGTAGACTGTAAATCCCGAACGCAAATGCAATGTCAGACGTGACTCAAAATTCTTCGGAAACTGAAAGCTTTTTTAAATCAAAATATACCCCTACGTCAAATATAAAATTTGAAAGAGATTTTAATTTCAACCAAGTAAGTAAAAGAAAACAAATTTTAACGTATCTGTTCCGTAAAATATGCTCGAACTTTAATCCGATGAAATCCCAAATTAGCAGAAAAAAGATGCACACTCTTATGTAGTCATTTTTTACCGAATGCAATTTTCGCAGGCGACCAAGTGGACGGACAGTCAAAATCCGACATCCTGTCGCGACGGTTTATCCTGCATGATGTTCAATATGTTCACCCCTCCCCCTTCCCACTTAAGTAACCCTTCTCAAACGACAAGTCATTACTGACTTTCGGTTAACACTAAGTGATATCGGTCACTGACTGTACTACCAAATGAGCTCAGGAAAATATATTTTTGTAAGGCATTGCACAAATCCTTTCGGCTTAGATTGCCATCTTTAACGAGTTTGACTTCCACCTACGACCGGAATGATCCATGTCCAAAAGCTAGCATTCGTGCGCTACTGAAATGTCTTGTGGTATCTTGCGTGCTCATCTATACTTAAACCCCCCCCCCGCCCTCAGCAAGCTTCCCAAATCGAAATCTAATTTTGTAATTCTAGACACTGCATCTGACCCAGTTGTGATAAAACTGCCAAAAAATCTATTAATTGAGCTGGCCTGACGGCCGTTTGGGTGGATTCTATACTGATTGCCTACGAGAACCTGCTTGGTGGATTTCATACGCTGCAGCAGGTTGGATGGGCAACTTGACCAAGAGGAGATTAAATCCCATCAAAATCTCGTAGCAGGAACAGTTAAAACGTTGGCTATACTCAGGCCCTAAGTTCCCTGTCCTAGCTACGAACGCCACCGAATCCGGTAACTTTCCGCAACTGGATCACGCGAATTACACAAATCTGACAGGAGAGCATCGCCGGAGATACGTCACCTAGTAAGCATTCACTGAATGGAAAGAACAACTTTGGGTTGAGCGGTGTACATCAACCCAGAGGTAGGTCAGCGAAGCTCGCAGACGAAGAATTAGATGATGACGATGATGTGAGGATGAGGAGAAGGAGAAGGAGGAGAATTAGGATGAGCATGAGCGAAAGGATGGGGATGAGTAGGAGGATGAGGATTTGAGTGAGAAAGAGGAGTAGGCGAGGGGGAGGATAATGATGATGACGATGATGAGTGGGATTAGGAGGATGAGGATAGGTTGAAGAATGGAGAAGAGGGTGGGTGTGAGGGGTAGGAGAGGGAGGAGGAGGAGGGGGAGAGGATTACGCTGATGCTGATCAGGAAAAATAAGAGGGAGAGGACTGACTGATAAAATGGATAGTAGGTCTAGTAATTTTCATTTTGTCTTGATGGTTACTATTCTTAAGGGCTTTGCAAGCCTGGTTTGCGGCAGACATCCCTAAGACGCCTTACAACCGTTAAAAAAACATGATGTTGGTTTGCAAAATGCAACTCATATTGCAACACGGAAGTTGGCACAGGAAACAGATGCCATGAG
>CACRXP010000220.1:585942-603370 GCA_902702965.1 Spirometra erinaceieuropaei
GGAGTTGGCCGGGATTGCGTCTGATCTCGGTGCTTTCCTGCTGGAGAGGTGCTTCACAACTTTGATTGCTTCTGAGAGAGAGAAAGAAGGCGTGGGGTCCAGGTCGTTGTTTGCTTTCATCTCGGAGATTGTGGTCAGTAGGTTGGGGCCGCTTCTGAGGTACTCAGTCCAGCCCTTAGGAAGATACGATTACTCTGTGAGCAGTGTTGTTCAGTTGGGGCTGAGAAACGGCGCGGTCCATTTGATGCGGAAGTTGTAGACAGTCTTCACTGGTGCGAAGAAATTCTTTATTTCATAGCGACCCGCGTATCCTAATATTTCCTCAGCCTTATGATCCATCCAGGCATCTTGCACCTCCAGCAGTCGCAGGCGACACCTGTAGAACGCAGACTTGTTTGCGCCAGTCCAGATGTTGATGTAGGCCTTGCGAGGCCTATTCTTTTCGATGAGTAGGTTGCTGATTTCTGCGCCGTTGTCGTCGAACCAATCTTGATGTTGACTGCGAGGGCCACCGGGCACGTTCAGAACCGTGGGTTGGATAACGTTCCGCGGTTGACGCCACTTTAATTCCACGGTGCCGTTCTCACCGGTAGTCCGCAGTTCTTCCGGGCGCCGAGCCAGTTGATTGCGGAAATCTAAGTGATGAGCAGACAACTCCAACAGAACAGCATTTAATTTGCCTGGTGGTCGCTTATCCTGTGGTGTCCTGTGAGTTGTCAGTCGGAGCCCCATCTTGGAAATGACCAGACGATGACCCGTCTGGCTGTCGATATCGAAAATAGTCTTAGTTATCAGCATCTCTTGACAGCCTCGCCTCAGGACTCGGACACAATCCAGCAGGTGCCAGCATCACGAACGAAGATGCATCCATGAAGCCTTCTTACGTATCGGAAGGACGAGGGTGTTGAAGAGAAGACGGTGTTCTGCGTAGGTTCGCAGGAGAAGAAGGCTGTTGTAGTTGCAGCTTCCGATTCCATGGGGACCGAACACTGCCCTCGAGGCAGCGTTGTCCGTTCCGACGCGGACATTGAGGTCTCCAAGGACAACCAGGTTGTCCGCCTTCAACACAGTCGTTAAGAGAGCGTAAAGGTCTTTGTTAAACCTCTTACTCACGAAGTCTGAGCTAATCATTGGGTAAAGGTAGGCGCCGAGGACGATGGCGAATTTGACTCCCCAAGGGGCTGGCACAGAGTCATGAGACGATGGATGATGTCCTGCGGCAGACAGGGCAGTAGTCCCACGATGCGTTACGAATGAAAAAGGTGACGCCAGCGTTGCATTACTCTGTCCTTGGGCGGCCGCTCCCGAAGAAGATGTAGTCCGCACCCACCTCTTCCCGTTTGCCTTGTCTGGAAATGAGGGTCATGCGGAAAGCAGTAATATCCACCTTATAGCGCGTCAGTTCCTGAGCAACTAGCGCCGCTCTCCCTTCCGACCGATTGCTTCACGAGTTGTCTAAAACAAAAATGGGCATTTCAGGCTGCGCAGCCCAATTTGGGACGTGGATTGTTGCTTGTCTGATTATTTCGACCGCGAGGTGCACATCTGTGGTCCACTGTCTGCGCGCAGATGACAGAATGCTCATATTTGTACAGGGTGCCTTCTATAACCTCTTCTACGCGAGGGAGGGGTAATCAGTGCTATTCCTAAGTAGGACTGCTTGGACGTCCTGGACGGTTTCCGGGCTCCACGGTGGATCAGGACTTGGTTTATTGACAGAGTGATGCAAGTTAACTTGGACCGACTGTGGTATTACATATCGCCGTCCCCGTTTCACTTTTTAGAGCAAAGGAGGAGGATGGTGCGGAAGTGGACGAGAATCTGAATTCCCAGGTGTGGCGACACACGCGCAACACCGGATACCCCCATCTGGTCTAGACCGCCGGTCAAAACCGTTGTTTCAGGGAGCAACAAATGAGAGCTGAGTGCCATTCAGGGGCAGCTAGGTGTAGTCACCAAAGTGACCTACCCACACACACGGTGCATCTCCTTACTGCGACAATTTGGCCGTCACCAAAGATGTCCACCCCCTGCCCCAGAGCGCGGAGGCGATGACTTGGGCGTGAATTACTTTATTGTGATAGTAGACTTGTGCAGCATCTACCGCACTTCCTCTTCCCTGCCTTTCTCGGTCCCAGTGTTACGACCGACTGGAAGCGGGACCTGGGGCATATGATTGACGCGGCAAGAGCCTGCGGCCAGACGTGCCAGCACCTCCTTCCATGTACGGCATTTGTTATGGATCCGCAGTCCAAATAACGCGTGTCGTAACCTGATCTAGTCGTCGTGTTGGTCCCCTTACTTGGCACTCCTACACACTATGTACTGCGGTACTTGGGGCCTTATGGACACTTAACGCAGGCCTTCATCACGTGCTACGAGCTACTCTGTCCAGTGTTACGGTCTAATGAATCAGTGATACGTTATTCTGAGGGCCAAGTTCAGTCACACTGCTCGCTTGCATGCAAGCAGGGAAAAATTTAAGGCGATGTTTGCTTCTGCAGCCCCACTGGATTGATACCGTAGGGTTGGCTTACTAGAAAAATATTAATTAACATATCTAACTTGGCCACTTGCCGTATTAGGAAGGAAAAGAGAGCGTAAGCAGAGCTCGAAGCACGCACAGGGAAGCGAGTGAAGGTGCTGTATACACACTCTCCCCGCGACACAACCACTCGCTGGATCAAGAGGATAAGGAGGGCGCAATCACAACTGGAAGGCCACGGGGGGAACCGAGTGGTAATTCGCAGAGCATAGGCACTGTAACGGAACCGACGGAGTTCCACACCGTCTAAACAATTCCATTTGCAAGTCTTCTTAGACTGTTTATGAGGGCGCAAGCAGGGCTCAAAGCACACGCAGAGGAATGCATGCGAACTAATACCGGAGATATCCGAGGCCGGCTTTTAATCGCTTTTAATCCTCCTCCTCCTCCTCCTCCTCCTCCTCCCGTGACACAGTCGCTCTCTGGAGTAACGTGTTAAGGAACGTGCAAATGCGTGATAGTTGTAAAATCGACGTATTCACACCTATCAAAAGGTTTTTAAAAAGCTAACCATACGGTATCACTCAGGTGGGGCTGCAGGACCGAACCTTGCCAAATTTTATATTAAATGGCGGTGCGTAAGTACATCAAAGGTACTCCGATTCAGGACTTCCACTGTCTGGCTTCATAAATTAGACTGTTTTGGCTAAAATTAGAATCAGTGGGGTTCGTAGTCCATGGATCAAAATTTTGAGCTCCGTGCGTAGGTGATGCCTTGGCCGCTTGTAGGGGGTGTAAAGGTTCGCAGAATCCTGCGGCCTCTTGGATTCCACTTTTTCTGAGGGGAAAGTCGCTAATGCGCGCCGGGCTCTAAGCTGTCTTCCGCTGCAACAAGGAGGACGATGACATGGCTAAACATCACTTCCCCCAGCATTTCTGGACACGGTAGACAGCCCAAACTGTGACAGTACGGTCTGGCTCGCATGAAATATAAAATAAGTTCGATCCCCATGGTGTGCTTCTTGATACTGCCTAAGATTCCCATGGCTTTTCAAAGGCAAAAGCGTGAAGAAACAGTCGCACTTTCGGCCAATTAGATTTCTTAATAAATGAGAAAAAAGATTATTCGCACTTTCGGTAAAAGGCAAGATCTTATTTCGTGGCCGTACCTGGTAGTGTGTTAGGGGTTAGGGGTTAGGCTGGGGCCCTTCAACTGCAGGTACGGCTACGAAATAAGATCGACAAATTTTACTGACCCAATACTTGGCGGTCAACACAGTCCAAGCACGTAAAGCACGAGGTTCCGGCGACCAGAGTGTGTTAGCTGCAATCAAAGCGTAGTGTTTCTCTAGTAGGTTTGACTAACACTGAGGTCATCGAGTTTTTCTCAAGTATGACAGGTAGAGAATAAGCCTTGGTCGGACACGGAAATGAGGACTTCCCCCGTACTACAGGTGGCCGTAGGCTATACTACAAAAACGGGATACATATTCTCGTATCCTAACTTTAACCCTAACCCCGACGTCAGCTCCGATGCTGATCCATAGGTATTTAGCGCAGAGCCACCTGTAGTGCGGGTTGTGTCCAAATTCCCATACCCAACCGAAGCATCTTTAGATAGGCGTCGAATGACATGGGCGAAATCCACGCTGCCTACCTGACAACTGTTTTGTAATCGAATTGTCCCTTATGACGAAGGACCCTCAGCAACGGGGTCGTTTAGCACAATGTGATGTACCTTCGATCGCGCACACTGTACTGAAGCACCGCTTGAACAATCCATCCAGGTTGAAGCTCCATTTGAGGATTTCCAGGCAGGGATTAAGTATTTAGGTCGCATGTCGTATCCGCCCAAAGATGCGCCGTCTGGGAATTTTAGCAGAGTAGTTTGGAAAGATGACGGTCTGCTCCTGAGAGAAATGTCACTGGCCATAAATTTCCGAAAAATCTCTTACTTTCGTCCTCAGAATCCTCCGATCGATTAACCTTTAACTTTCGCTCTCCCATCTCTTGTCACTTGCTTCCTAACCTTCAACTGATCTAATTTCTATTGATCAGAGGTCTTCTCTGATGCAATCAGAGACTGTAGTCGAAACGTAGTCGAAACACCCAACGTAGGTTGAGATTACGACTTTTTTGGAATATCAGTATGCATGAACTCTGAGACATTACTGTACCGTTTCTTCCTTACCTATTCACGACAATTACTATTACAACCCAACTTAATCAATCATTTTGCATAGAGAACACCTTTCAGAATTTCACTTAAAATTTCATGTGACAGCACACCCACTGGACATACGGTGTGCGCGGAAATTCACGCTGCATTGTCTGAAACCCTCATCTCCAATCTCGAATTGTGGATTACCGAAAAATTATTTTAGTGGTATGATTCTGTTAAATGCGTTCAGGTTAGCTCGCACTTACACAAAATGCCAACTGTCCACTGTATATTTCCCGACGAATTATGGCAAGCTCATCAAGACAGCGGAGTGTTTTAGTGGCTATGCGCACTTGTTCATCTCCGTGAGTATACAGTAGATGTGCTAAGTCGTGAAATGTCAACAAAATTTCGAAATGCGTTCTCCTTTTGAAAAGATCAATTAACCAGTGTTGTAAAACTAATCATGATGCAGCATAAATCTATAATGATCCAGTTACCTCAGAGTGTCAGCTTTCGAAAGAATTTATTTTCGGCTGCATGCAAGATCAATACTTTGCAAAAAATGACTACTTAAGTAACATTCAATTTTCTCATTGATTTTCGATGCCCTTGAAAATTTAATTATATTTCATGGAAAACATGCATAAAAATATTCATTCTTTTACTTATTCGGTAGAAAATCACGTCCTCTTCTAATTTCCTACTCAATGAGAAACTTGTATGCTACTTAAGTAGTCATTTTTTGCAAAGTATTGATCTTGCATGCAGCCGAAAATAAATTCTTTCGAAAGCTGACACTCTGAGGTAACTGGATCATTATAGATTTATGCCGCATCATGATTAGTTTTACAACACTACTTAATTTACCTTTTCGAAACGAGAACGCATTTCGAAATTTTGGTTGACATTTCATGACTTAGCACATCTACTGCACTTGAAATTCAACGGATTTCAATGCCGAACTGACGCCGAGCCACTGATTCTTGTTTAGATGGGGAGTCGCAGTACTAGCGGAGAGTGACTACTTACAGACGCCTTTTTCCCACCACTTCACTAACTTCTCTCTCTTCCAGGTTTTTGATTTTGAATTGACGGCGGAGGAGATGGAGACATTGAGCACCTGCGGCCGGAACGATCGCCTCTTCAAAGCTCTCTCGTGAGTTCTCTCTTGGGCCTGCTAGAGTCAAAGGTGTACAGGGAATAAAAGTTTAAGTCGCAAAAAACGGTTTAAATCTGCAGGATAACTGAAAAAGTCATATAACCGACCTTTTTGTTTAAATTAATTAAGTCGCATCATAACCGACGCCGTCGCTCTGCATAAATAATGCGCAGATAATCCTAAGCGAGATGTGGCGCAAAGTATAAACTTCCGGCTGATTAAACCGACTCTCACTTGCCGGCAGTCCGGTCGGCTTCAAATTGAAGGAACGCCACCTTTAACGGGGCATGGATAGGTTTTTAGTTGCCTTGACCCCAGCTCTAATTATAAGCATCTATCCAAAAATAGACTACGGTAGTAACCGAATTAAGAATCCCAGACCGCCGAACGTATTTGAAGTTGTGTTTCAGGGGGCTGTGTGCCGGAAGTTGTGCAGATGTCACGTGTCAAACAGGCCTTCGGCACAACCCACAGTAGCTGACTCCCGGATGTAGTGTATAACACTCGTAAGCGGGCCAGGTTCTCGCATCTGGCTTACACGAACGGCTTAATCTTCATCCATATATTGTTAGCCGTAATCCTAGCCATAACGGTAAGTCTAACCCATAACCATGCGTCTAGCTCGAATTGCAAACCTCGACCTAAACGCTATCTCGACCGTAATCTCAAGCAGGATCAATATTGCAACAACATATGGACGCCCAGGCTGTCCATGTAACGCATAACCTGACCGCAAATGTAAACCTGATCGTACGTAAGACCGCGAAAACAACTGTAGGCTGAACGGTGACTGCAACGCGAACGGCAGCTCACGATTGATAATTGGAAAAATGACCGAAACGAGTGAGTTCCGTAAGAACGATCGGTGAGCGCCCCCTATCATTGTATATTCTCGATCGATACCGACAGGGCATCGGGCTCGTGGCCCAGTGGTTAGAGGCGTGGACTTCTAACTAACAGGTCGCGAGTTCGAGCCTCGAGTGTTCCACACTTCGGGGTTGGGTATTACTGGCTGACGATGGTTAATAAGCCAGAAATGGCCATTCCAGTCTCCCTGGTTTTTGTCGGTAATGCTATTCTGGAAAAATGACCCTCAGCCCAGTCTCCAAGTTAGGTCATAGAGCTAAAGACACGCCACAACTGACACCTCAAAATAGGCCAAATCCTGAAACTAACATCGGCCTTAACCTAGACCACATTACCAACCCTAACCGCTGATTTAATCCTGTTCATGGTCCTGCCCACAACACCAAACCTAACCCTTATAGTAACCACTGGGACATCCCATATTAGTTTGAAAATACCTCCTACTCGAACGAAAAAAGTAGCAAAAATAGCTTTGAAGCATTTTATCCCCAGTAGGAAGCTGCAGGCAAGCAGGAGAGGATTTAATGGTACCAAAAAATTTCGCGACGGCTCGTTAGCTGCGTCCTGTCGCCTCATAATATAGATAACGAGTAGGAAGAATATAACAGATTTGAATTCGGGCAGAAAATCAATGCAGAAATAACAAGGTCATGGTTTTGGGTAAATCTGGCCAATCGATAAAATTTGTAACTTGTACACAGTACGGGAAGAATAGTGGAAAAAAGGGGCGTTAACGAGCAAAATGAAAGGGAAAGTGAAAATCATGTAGCCAAAGGCTACCATGGCAAGGGTAGGCTAACCACGTGTTCTAACTGTTTATACAGATCGGGTTTCACCTGCCGTATACAGGCCGCCTCCAGGTAACGCAATGTTCGAGCTGCTCGTGCCCGAACGAGTGCTCGGAAGGAAGTTTTAGGGTCGACGGAGTGACCACTATTAAGCAAATGTTTTGTAATGGAGGAACGCAGGATTTTATTTTCTTGCTTTAGGAGCCATCTGGGCAGGTGCTCAATAGACCTGATTGCCAACCGCCCTTGCGTTCGCCCAATGTACTTGCATCCGCAAGTGCATGTGAATTCACAAACACGATTTGAAGTGGAGTGCATTGGTAAGGCATCCTTCGCCCGTAGAATTCGAATAGGCATAGTAGGACTGCATAATACGAGTTCGGCTGCGTTTTATGTCATCTCAATGGTGGAATGCAGTCGTTGTTTGTTAGTATTTAAAACTTTGTCGCCCTTAAAGAGCAAGGATATAAGAACGGACATTTTCGGAACTGAATGTTCTGTCACTTTTGGCCGTGTACATTTGCTGTACTTTTGGACGAAACGTGCAGGATACCCAAGCTTAGGCAGGGTTTCTTTGAGGCGTGCAAGTTCTGCACTAAGTGTGTTATTGGAGCAAATGTTTCCAGCCCTTTGGAAAAGAGTGTACACCAACTTCCGTGTCCATTGTATGGGTACAAAACTCAAAAATGCGAGTAATGCCCTTCCCAAGTATTCTTGTGGAAAACGGAACATCTTATGGAACCATTTCGCTCGCTTAACACAAAAACGGTCAGTAAAGATGGTTGATTGTCTTGTTCATTCTTATTGCAAATTTGATCCTTGAATGTGGCTTATTCGTAATAGAGAGAAATTCTTCGGCAATTCTTCGCAATCAGTGTTTAATTTACTAATTTTGTCGATTAGCCAGCTTGAACCTAAACCATAACCCTGTTATTTGTGCATTGATTTTCTGCGTGAATTCAAATCTGCTGTATTCTTCCCACTCGTTATCTATGTTGTGAAGCGACAGGACGCAGCTGACGAGCCGTCCGAAATTTTTTGTACCATTAAATCCTGCCCCGCTTGCCTGCTCCAGCAGAAAAGGCCTCATGAAAACTTGCGGATCCAAAGTTGCATTTTACCTTCTTATCATCGTTACAACGGGCTAGGAAAGTTACACTAACTGCAGTTCGACGTTACGTCTGTAGTTCATATGGTTCCAGCTGAGAAGCATTCCCGTCTCCTTGGACGCACTTCTGATCCCCCTTGAGAGAGCCGACTACAAGTCATGTTATTATGCTAATTTCCATCGCCATTGGAAGGAGATGCGATCGCAGGAGCAAAAATGTTATTCACCCGCAGTTTCGGATTTCCTCTCGAACCCATTACCTAAAACAACAATAGGATGCAGGTATCGAATGCTGCAATTTGTTAGATGTGGGGGAGGATTTCAAACAAATGCACCGGAGAATTAAAAAGACTGCTCTGGACGTGGATCCTCGAGCAGGTATGGGGAGTGGGGAGAAATTACGTCAAGTCTCAAGTTACGACTTACTCGCCGGGACGCAATCACATCTCCAAAAACGAAGTGTCACATTCGCACGGAAATGGGAACCTCATAAGTCGCAATTGACAGTAGGTGGGCTAACTCATTAAATGTCAACCGAAATTCCGAAATGTGTTTTCGTTTAGAAAAGACTACTTAACTAGGGTTGTAAACCTGGCCAGCCAACAGCAAATTCTATAATAATTCAGTTACCGCAGGATGCCGGCTTTCGAACGAACTTCCATCCGGCTGCATGCAAAACTACACTCAGTAAAAAATGACAATGTAAGTAGCATAAATAATTGTCCTTGATTTTCGATGCCCCTAAAAGTCCAATTATATTTCATGGAAAACATGCATAAAAATATTCATTCTTCTGCTTATTCGGTAGAAAATTACGTCCTCTTTTAATTTTATACTCGAATGAGGGACATAGTTCGGTTTTAAAAATGTTTCCAATTGTGGGACTTTTAAATACCGTGAAATGGCCGTTCATAAGTCGTCATGTCTCTGCATTTGCCAATGTGGCTTGTAAAGTTAACAATATGGATCAAATCCACTTTTAAATGTTCTGAACCTTTATGGTCCGCCTTTATTACCGTAGAGAAAAGTGTGGTTTTCCGTACGCGGAAAATATACGGCTTGTAGTTTGAAACCCTTAATCCAGGTGTAACGGTAGAGCTGGTTCAAAATTATTCGGGAATTGGAAAAGTTTTTGAAAACCGAATTATACCCTTCCTGCGAGTATAAGATTGGAATAATACGTATTTCTACCGAATGGGCAAAATATTGAATATTTTTATGCATGTTTTCCATGAAATATAATTGGACTTTTCGGGACATCAAAATTAATGACAATTATTTATGCTACTTACATAGTCATTTTTTACTGAGTGTAGTTTTTGCATGCAGTCGGATGGAAGTTCGTTCAAAAGCCGGCATCCTGACAGAACTGAAACATTATAGAATTATGTTGCATTCTGACTAGTTTTACAACCCTACTTAATTAATCTTCTCGAAACGAAAACGCATTTCGGAATTTCGGTCGACATTTCATGAGTTTGCCAACCTAATGTATCTAAGTCATGGTTTTTCGACATAACACCTCTCGACAAACCTAACGATCGTCATCACCAGATCCCTACTTAGACGCTTCCCACGAATAGTGCTTGGTCACACGTTGAGCATGCAGGCGAACTTCGCTTCCTGTGACATTACTGGTAAGAAATCCCCGAGTGACCAGCACGTCCATCAGCAACACCAGAGATGAAGTCTCCGTCATTATCGCGCAAAGTGCAGACGTCTGCTACGGATTCTGAAGCTGGTCATTCCATAGTAGTTATATCCTACGAATACTGAGTCCCCCTATGCGTTCGCTATCACTATTTTTTCCCATCTCCGTCGACTGTTTCAAAAACGAGTCCTAAAGCTCTGGGGAATGAAAGCCTTCTCCCAAGGATCGAGCATTCTCCTTCTCAACCGCTTCTCGGAACCCCTCTACTCGATCGTATCAGCAATTTTATTGGTATTTTTACGCTTGTTGATGAGGTCAGATGGTATATGACTTGTGTGCTGGTCCGCCATAATTTTCTCGCATCAGCAGTTTCTTAACTGCAGCGACTCCGACTAGCTCCCCCCCCTCCACAATCGTTCTTTTACGCAGTGATGACTATCAGTTGTTGTTTGTCTGACGCCCATTTGTGCAATTCAGATGAACTTTCTGCTTGCTGTGCCACTGCCCGCATATGCCTTCCACGTCAATCTTCATCCTCTTGCCCGCATTTTCTAGTTGGAGAAGTCATCCTGAGTATCCTTTCACCGAAGACGCTTCCAAGTAGAGGTGGGATCAGCAGTCGCGGTTGCTACCCTCCTTCGCGCTCTGCCAAATCAACCCCAACGAGTCGAAATCACGCCAATGCCAAAGACCCCATTAGGACTTCTGATTCACCCGACTGATTATTTTGATATTTAGGCTTTCTCCTGCTAGGCACCGACTATATAAATTTTTTTGCTGACTTCGTTCTGACTTCTTCCTCTGACTGACTGCTGGTGTTCATTACGAACCCATTTTTGCCCTTCTCGCTTACCAAAGTGTTTCTTAGTTATTTTAACCCTAAATGGGGCCCAAAGCATCCGAAAGGGTTTGCTCGTTTAAAAAATAGGGTTATAATTCGTCTAGTGTTCTTCAGTAAGGCCTATGCCTACCGACGTACACACTCTTCATGCCTGAAAATCCCCTAACTCGGCGGATTAAAAACTCGGGGTCTGCACTCCATTTTGCAAAGCATCAAGCTTAGTGATCTAGTGTGCTAGCTCCCAGACCACAGGTATTTTCTGCGCGTACTTGGATCATGGTTGGCTGATGATGGGAAATAAGGCAATAAAGTTATATAACCGCTCCTATTTTAATTTACGGTAGGTGGGCTAACTCATGAAATATCAACCGAAACTCCGAAATACGTTTTCGTTTCGAAAAGATTAATTAAGTGGAGTTGTAAAACCAATTACCTTGCAGCATAATTCTATCACAATTCAGCTACCTCAGGATGCCAGCTTTCAAAACAACCTTATTTTCGGCTGCATGCAGGAACTACACTGTAAAAAATGACTGCTTGCGTGGCAAGAATTTTTCATATTGATTTCCGATGCCCTTTACAATACAATTATATCTCATGGAAAAAATGCATAAAATATTCGCCCTTTCACTCATTCGGTTGGAAGTCACATCTTCTTTTAAATTTACACTCGAAGGAAGGGTATATTTTGGTTTTAAAAAAGTTTCTAATTGTGAGATTCGTTAACATCGTGAAGTGACCGCTCATAAAACGCCAGGTCTCAGCATTTACCAGTGTTGCATGCAAAGTTAACAATGAGGCTCAAATCCACTGCTAACTTTTATGAACCCCATATGATTTCCTCTGAATGCCGTAGAGAAATTTACGGTTTTCCGTAAACTGAAAACAGACAGCTTGTAGTTTGAAACCCTGAATGTAAGTGTAGCGGCAGGTCGAGTTCAAAATTATTCGGGAATTAGAAGAGTTTTTTAAAACCGAATTATACCCTTTCTTCGAGTATAAATTTAAAAGACGACGTAATGTCCTACCGAATGAGTAGGAGAATGAATATTTTTATGCATGTTTGCCATGTTTGCCACTTTTAAGGGCATTGAAAATAAATATGTAAAATGCATGCTAATTTAGTAGTCATTTTTTGCAGAGTGTAGTTCCTACATGCAGCCGAAAATAAGTTTTTTTATAAACTGACATCCTGAGGTAGCTGAATTGTGATAGAATTATGCTGCGCGAGGATTGGTTTTACAACCCTGCTTTAATCTTTTCGAAACGAAAACGCATTTCGGAATTTCGGTAGGCATTTCATGAGTCAACCCACCTACTGTACACTGTAGTTTTATCGCTATTTTCCTTTGATAATTCAGATTGCGAGACTAGAACTTTTCATGCAATTTCTATCATCCCCTGTAGTAACCCGAAAGTTTCACACCATACCCCTGTAACACGAGCAATAACCGGAAATTGCTCATCGTTTTTCTTCAGGCCTCTAGTTGTATCCTCGTGGGAGGACTTGTGCAACCAAGGAGTCACTTGTTAAACGCATGTCATAGAGATGACTCACCGGGAACTTTAAGAGGACAAAATGTTCCTTTCCTGTGTGGAACGGGTTACAAACGAATTTTGCCCTATGTTTCCTCCACCAGAGTGTTGTCGCCGAACCGTACGGAAAGATGCGGCGGATGGGCACGGATTCACTGCAGCGTATCCATCAGGACGCAAAATAAGCCGCCTTGTCGGCACACTGTGTCCAGGCGGTCGAAACGTATATCTGCACCCAGTCTCTCCCTTCATTCAAGTGTATTTTCTGGTTCCATTCTTGTCCGGATAAGTCTCTAGGTCACACAACTACACTAATCACTGGCTGCCTAATGGAGACCCCCAACGGTCTCTCAGTGGTGCAGGAGCAACTATAGCATGTGGAGGGGCGTTGACGCTGCAACCGCTGTGCACGAAATTATGAGGATAAACTGATTCTAGTCATGGTGGGTCAATATTGACAGGACCGACTTATATGGCCCCCTAAATAGGACATAGGAATAGGTACGCCCCGCCTAAGTAACCAAGGTTGGCCCACGCTTAATTTCGGGAAGGGCAAAATATTACCGTGTCCTGATCCCAACAACAACTCTGATATAAAACTAATCTGTTGCCTTAATCTCTAGCCTAACCCTGCCTTAAACCTTAAGTCTGCAGGCAACACTAGCTGCTACCTTAACCCGTCGAACGCCATCCTTGCGCTGGCAGTGAATTCAGGGTATCGTGCGGACCCCGCTGAAGCATTTCGTGTGATCTATAAGGTCCCCTCGAGCTACCCTAAGCTACTGGGCCAGCGCCTGTTAGCAACAGCAGAATCGGCCGTCATCAGGTTACGATAACCGACCCTATGCGCCCAGAAGAATCTCGTTCAGGCTCTGCGCTTACCGTGGTCAAAGGTTGACAAACCACATACGGCCTTCTGCACCCTTCCGCTCTTCCCTAGTCTGTGTTTTTAAAACTAACTTTTATCGATTTTTTCAATCACTGTACCCCGTTCCCATATAACTGTGCCGGTCTGAAGATAAGTTATCGAAAACAACGTTCGCTCTCCACCTCGTCTTCTGAACGCACCTTACCTTAAACTTTAAATCGAGCCTTAAAATTAATTCTCAACATAACCCTGACGCTAGCCTCAAACCTAAGCGTATTTTCCCTGAAAGTTGGCTGAAAGCCGTTCGTCTTGTAGGCGGTTCCTCTTCTCATGACCTGTGTAGGGGGTCATGTAAATCAGTCCTACCAAAAATTGTACTAGACTCCATGAGAGGATAGAGTAAAGCGCCTGATTTTTTCACTTCTTCTGCTCATATTTATTTCCTTCATACTTCATATTGACCCAACTGTGAAAAACTCCGCGCCTCGGTGGGATTCAAACCCACGCAGTAATGGGAAGGCTCTAGTACAACCAACGCTCTAACCACTTGAGCTACGAGGCCCCGCCGTACGACGCGAGTTTAATCACATTTGGGCAGTCGACTTGCTGTATCAGATTTGGTGGATTCCAGACGTTGCAGTGTATTGGGCGGGTAACTTGACCCAAATGTGAATAAACTCGCGTCGTACGGCGGGGCCTCATAGCTCAAGTGGTTAGAGCGTTGGCTGTACTAAAGCCTTCACCTTATTGCGTGGGTTCGAATCCCACCGAAGCGCCGAGTTTTTCACAGTTGCGTCAATATGAATTATTCAAAATCTACCAAAACATCTACGAATCCTTGATACTTGTTTAAGCGTACCCTAATATGCAGTGGAAGGGTCTTTACCTCATATCTTTGGTGTCCTTGAGGTAGTACAAAGCGGAAATATGGTGAGATGTGATGCTTAATTAGAACATGTCTGCACTGGATCTTATTTCGTAGCTGTACCTGCAGTAGACAAGCCCCCGCTAACCCCTAACTTCTAAGCCTAACCGCTGACCCAGTCCCTAACCTTAGCCCCTAACTCTGACCCCTAATCCCTAACTCCAACTCCTAACCCCTTATCCCGACCTTTAATCCCTAACCCCTAACCCTAACCCCAAACCACAACTTCTAACCCTGACCCCTAGACCTAACCCCTAACAGGCATGTCTACAAAATAAGATCTTCCCCAGGTCTGAATTCCCCAAAATAGGCAGTAATAAAGCATATATTTCCAACTCTCTGCTGGTGGGGATGGCAGGACATTTTTGACTAGGCACAGATGCTGGACCTCAGAAATGGGAAGACTTCTCAGCATTGCGCAGCGAAATATCGGTGGTTAAAAGCTAGAAAAAACGAATACTGTCTGCTTGGGGGGGGGAATGGTTGCGACCATTTGGGAGGGACCTTGGATAAACTTATTCCTAACATATGCTGATTTGTTTTCTGTTCCAATCTGCAGCCTCCACCAACATGAAAAGCCACTGCCCCTACGTTCAACTGCATAATGGCTTCCAAGTCCCTCTGGTTGGTTTTGGAACTTCACAGGTTAGTGCATTTTACACTCTATTATGGCAGTAGAAATGTGCTTTAGATGGCGTTTCCGGAATTCATCGGTAGTTCGGGACCACCTGATAGCTGGCTCTCAGAGCTGCGTGCGTCACATATGCACATGACCAGAATGGGGGCCGGTCTGTCTCGCTGTGCGCGTTTATCTGGCCGCGCTGGGTCTCCTGAGGCCGTACCTGCGTTAGACGTAGGTCTTCACGTCGTGTCAGTCACCGCGCCAAATCGCATCACCCATTGGTTGACGAATCTGAACAGTCGGCTGTTGGATGGTAGAAGAAAATGGAGACAATCAATCCTCACGGCACATCAGCACACTCCGTATTATAATAAAATTCACGAGACCGAAACCATCACGACGCGCCATGAGTCTTCGCCTAAAAGGTTCAATTGGCGGGATAATTCAGTCCTTTTCAGGTCTGCATGCCAGGCTACAAGGGCTCCTTCCTATGGTGACCTCCATGACACTCTCATGCATGCGAGTTCAGAGCCGCCCTTATAAAAGCCCGACATATAATGGTAGGGGGCGCTCACCGATCTTTCTTGCGGAACTCACTCGTTCCGTTGTGCTTTATGGGCTCTCTCTCGAGCCCAACCAGCAGCCGCACAGCGGCGCATGATATAGGCAAAATGTTATTACCGACATATGTCGTGAGGACCACATCGCGCCTTGCACGCTGTTTTGTCGTGCTAGCCACTGCGCCCATGCTTACCTCCCGTTCTTTCCGCGAAAGGCTTGCTTTTGCAATTCTTAGGCGATCTGGAGGGACATAATGTCACCTGACCGACATCGTCGTAGCATCTCGTTCGAACAGTTTATTAACGTTGTTATATTACTGCCTGTATTTCAGTAATGTTTGTTTTTTATTATTGTCCTATATCTGTTGAATGTGAGTATTGGCATTAACTTCGTCTCCCTGAGAAACTGAGATAGCACCAATTATCCGTAGAAAGACTACTGTACAGCACAGTTAATAATGTTACTATTTTTAACACTTGAAACAATAAGTTTATCTGTCTTGTTTCAAAAACTTTGCCAATCTGAAGAAACTCTGTAGCAGTTTAATGTTTCCATTTTCAAATTGTTGATGTAGTTCGCTTCCTTGTCATAAATAGGGAGTTCAAAGGTTCAACACCTATATTTTCCTCAAATAAACTGAAGCTGATTTGAGAGAGTTCTAAACATATAGCGTCTGCAGTCCCCGGTGGTACAACCGAGATTGTCCACTCCATCACTTACGTTCATCTCCCGCAAATTCATCTGAAAATGTGTTTTTGTCCCCCGAATAGGTGCGCAGTTTTCCTAAGTTTGTTGTATTAATAAAAGTTTGCCGTGTTTTTCTTATTTGTGCAGCCGTATGCTTTTACGATACTTTTCTCTTTTTGCTTCCAAGAAAGAGTACATATCCGACCATAGCGTTGCGAACCAGGTTCGTGTGGCCTTGAATCTTCCAATCATAGCCCAGACAGAGGACGTCCTTGACTCAATGGCTAAATGGACTCTGATTAAAATCTGATTCGTGTCAGCATGAGATTTGGGTATAGCGCTCAGACATATGCAACTGAACCCGCAGTTACCACTACAGTCTAGTTTATTTTTTCCAGTACTATATATCAATAATAATACACTTAACATACTCCAAGATCGAAGGAACCAAACGAAAACGCATCACGTTTTTGTGAAATGGGTGCAGTAATTGTCATGCATAACGTCAATTCTCTGAAAGTGCGACCTGAGAATACCCTTATCAAAGCGAGGGCAGTTTCTATTGGCCCATAGTAGTTCAGTTACCCTTCTCACAATCTTCATTATCGAAAGCGACCGTTTAATTTTCCTCACAAGCCAACACGAGTGCTATACCTTCATCTTTTCTATGGTTATTGAGAGCCACCTCGTCTACCCGCGTAAGAGTTGGTTTTAGGATTTTTGGGCCAATCGTAAGAATTTGAAAGAGTTCTTGGTAAGGATAGGGTGAAGGCCCCCAAATATCCACAGCATACAAAGAATACCTACTATACTGGTTTGAGTAGGTCCCGCTTTATTCACTTCTCCTCCTCAAAGTATGGAGTTTTCTTCGGACGCTGCTCTTCACCTTAGCACTACCTGCTATTGCCTGTGCTGAGATATTTCAGAAGACATCGTATCGATTGGGTCGTTCGTCGTAATCAAAACGAGGGGAGTTTTGAGTTGAGCTTGCTAGAAGATACCATTCATTCCAATGTACAGTGAGTGACCGATCTCATGAAATGTTGGCTGAAATTCTGAAATGCGTTTTTGATTAGGAAGGATTACTTGGTCGCGGTTGTAATATTGATTATCCTGTGGCATAATCTTATAACATTTCGGACTTGGCAGGATGTCAGCTTTTGAAT
>CACRXP010000220.1:609498-625433 GCA_902702965.1 Spirometra erinaceieuropaei
GGTGGTGGTGGTGATCGCCAGCGGCAACATTAACTCGGATATGTTCACGGAGAACTGAAGAATTACCTTTTCTGGTTGACTCCACTTGGAAAAATCATAGGGAAGATGGTGTTGTATTTCTGTCGATGTCAAAATCACCCGGGTGGGAGTTAAGAGAGAAATAAGAGGCATTTGCAAATTACTCTTCCTACGGGTTTGACAGTCTAGTAACCACAGAAGCTGTGAAAACTTAAATAACTCTCAATCAGCGTCATATATTGGCAATTTTTGCCCTCAAGTGAGATACGGCTTGCAACATACTCAAGTAGCTGCAAGAGTTCGTTTTCCAAATGTCCAGTCTCATCTAGAAAATGCAACTTTGCCCCACATTCGTCATTCAAGCTGCTGGGATTTATGATAGACCTATTTTACGAACTGGCTGGACTGCGCTTGACAAAGGTCTTCGTCGGATACCTTATTTCTGTCTTTGACTGGTACTCCTGAACTCCCATTCTCATCCCTGCCTGTAGTTGTGGAACTCGGATCATGGGGTGAAGCACGTGAGACCGGCATGTGAAAAGAGTTTGCACAACCTCGGTCTCACCTACCTCGATCTCTATCTCATCCACTGGCCCGTCGCTTATGCCGTAAGTCTGGTCCTTTTTGTTTCGGTGTACAGATTCAGGAGACTGTAAGTCGTCGTTTGTAAACTTCAGGCAGTTCCAGGACTTAACAAGACCCCCGCGCACACTTCTCGCTCTCTTCCTTCTGGCACTGACGCCTCTTCTCTCTTTCTCTCCCGACGCCCATCCCCTCCGAAATGCTTCTCATCTTTCATTCCTTTCTTTTCTCTTCGTCCACCCATCATGTCTTGTCACTCCAGCCTATGCCATAGCAGACCCTAGTTGGACACCAGTAGAGACAACATTATTGATCGAGCCCCAGCTGTTTCGCACTTCGGGGTTGGGTGTGACTGGCTGACGACAGCTAATAAACTAGAAATGGTCATTCCAGTCTCCCTTGTCTTTGTCGGTAATATCATTCTCTCCATATCATGCGCCGCTGTGCGGCTGCTGGTTGGGCTTGAGAGAGAGCCCGTAAGGCACAACGGATCGGGTGAGTTCCGTAAGAACGATCGGTGAGCGTCCCCCCCCCTCTACCATTGTACATTCCCGATCGAAACCGACAGGACAACGAGCCCGTGTCTCAGTGGTTAAGGGATTTGGACTTTTAACTAACAGGTCGCGGGATCGAACTCCAGGTGTTCCACACTTCGGGGTTGGATATGACTGGCTGATGACGGCTAATAAGCCCTTGTTTTTGCCAATAATAACATTCAAACAACATTGTATTCTATACAGAATCAATAGGGAACAGGTTGGCAGCCGAACGACAGCACACGGCCCGTCGTCTCGGTAGACGGCGCCTGAGTTGATTGGTCGGTTTTGAAAGCTGTGATTCACCGGGGGGCTAAACTGCCATTGGTACACCTCAGAGGCTCCACCGTGCGGCAGCGCCTAAAGTAGAATCTGTGCACCTTTTTTCTCCCTCTCTCCCCTTCTACACCTCCGCACTTTGATAATGCTTGAATTTGCTGTTTTTTTTAAGTCATCCTGTGCACAGTGTGTGCATCTACACTCAGCAAGGACTCATTGTCGGCAGCGTTATAGGCTCTCAACAGAGCAGTCCTGGCTACTAGAACCGTCCAGCCCTTCTGCAATTTATCTCTAGCCTTTTCTTTCCCCCTTTCTCTTTGTCCTTCCTTACAGTATGAGGGCGGAGAGTTTGAAAAGGACCTGACCAGACCACAGCCAGTGGACGCTACATCGCTTGAAGACACTTGGAGGGTCAGTTATCAGTAAAATGATTTTAAAAATACTTTATTTGTTAGTGGTGTATTTGTGTCTCTATTTTGTACAAAAAGACTTCCGTTTTAAGCTGCTCACCAACCACTCTGACACTTCACTGATTGCGAGGTGGCCTGAAACTCCTATAGCTGTCGCCTTTAAAATCGTCAAGAAAGCAGACTTTAACTCAATGCAGTGCGGATACTCGGACCTTAACCCTAACCTCAACCGAGCGTTTATCCCGGACCTAGCCCGAGTTTAAGAGGCGGTGGCTCTAGGAGTTCACTGCCCAAAGGGAGATAGACGATTGGAGTTCGGCCCCCACGAAATCCGCTAGGGGACCTGTGTTCCGTGTTGCTCGCTCGATGGATATTTACCTCTATGACTCTATAGGGCGCCTTTGTGCGAGGAAAAGTACAGGTGACAGACGTAGAATTGCTGGCAGTGAGCTGGAGAAAGCGCATTTCCTGCAAATTACGGACAATGAATGCATCAGGTGGCGGAATACAATCCATGCCGCTGCCACCGCCGCCGCCGCCGCCGCGTGGAAGCTTATCGTCCTGCACGCGGGCGATATCAGGACGGTTGGGCGACAAAGACGCAGACGTTTTCAATCAAAGACTTGTCACTGCAGCTAGCATATCAGAAGATCATCACCACTGCAATTAAAGGTTATGCCAACTGCACTCAGAAGCTGGGAAAGTTCGAAATAGAGGAAATTAGGAGATGCGCTGGTGCGGTGAGGCGAAGAGGTGCACTCACCCACCCTCTCCTTGATTAATTAGTCCGATCTTTCTTTGCTACTTTTTTTCATTTTAGTAGCCGGATATTTTTAGCCTTCCAAGAGAGAGAACATAATGGTCCGGGGTGGGGCTGGGGTAGGGTTATACCTACCACCTGGTCTAGGGTCAAGATTGGGCTTAAAATCAACATTAGGGTCAGGATTTGGGTCAGGTTAATAGTAACGGCCAATGTTGGAGTTCTGGTTAGGTAATTAAGGTTGGATTCTATGGTTAGTTAAAGCAATAACATATAATGGCAGGGGACGCTCACCGATTGTTATTACGGAACTCTCTCGTTCCGATGTGCCTTACGGGCTCTTTCTCGAGCCCAACCAGCAGCCTCACAGGGGCGCACGATATAGGCAGTATGGCATTACCGACAAAGACAAGGGAGACAGTCTACCTCTTATTCCGGGATTCGCCCTCACGAATTCATCCAAACCAGCGCACGTAATCGTCTTTTCTACCGCTGACAGATCGTTCACTCATTCTTTATACCAGTTTTGCACCTTCCGCAGATGCGAAGGCGGAATCAATGTAATCACCGCTTCGAACGAACAGAACATGGGTGCGTTCGGCTCTTCGGACAGTCGGTTTTATGACGTACTGTTCCGCGGTACGTCTCGTGATCAGTGCTCAGAGCAGATGCAGCCACGCCAACTGGCCAGCCAATTACAGGCGTTCATGAGGAAGTCTACCAGCCAATCAGCGCCCATTTTGGCACTCGTTTTCTGTTTAAAATCTCACGGGAGTCGCACCGGCCCGATTGATTTGGCATCTACTTGTCCCGTACAGAATAAGTCCCTCTCACTGCTGCCCCCAGTCTTCTACCAACTGGAACTGAGCTTTACTGTTGCGGCGATCAGCACATAGCTCGCTATCTTTTCCGTCAAATAGAGTCCCGCTGGGAATATCAAACTCGATCAGGAAATCCCTCCACTCACATCCAAAGCTCAGTATGTCGAAGATGAGCACCAGAGGCTCCGTTGGACAGACTACAAATCAGAAAAACTTGAACAGCGGCTGGCTCTCCCTCTCTTCAAACATCCCGTGGCAAAACCAAGTCATTGTGAATAGAAACTTATTTTGCCTCTCTCTCTCCAGACTAACTGGACTTCACTGGCAGGTTCCCAGAGTGGCGGTAGGGTAATAAAAGGAGCTCGGAGTGGCCTTTAGCCAGGAGACAAAATAGACAAATGGTGTTGCTACGTAAAGCACATTTCATTCCCTTAAGACCTATCCCTTTCCGTAAGCGTAGGAAATGGAGAAATTGGTGGATGATGGACTCGTGAGGTCCATCGGCCTATCCAACTTCAACCGATCACAAATCCAGCGGATCTTGAAGATCTGCCGCATCCGGCCGCAGGTTCTCCAGGTGGAGGTTTCGCTGTTCTTCAGAAACCGTGACCTCGTGGCATTCGCGAAGTCTGCTGGTATGCAGGTGACTAGCTACGCCACCTTCGGTTCTCCGGGCATGATATCGTGAGTTGATTTTTTGACTTGGTCAATGGGTCTCCCTGTTACTGATTTTGATCTTTTTACGAATGCTTCGCATAGTCTCGAAATGCCTGACCTAAGCTCTAATCCTAGGCAGGTTTGGGAAAATTCATTGTGCTATGGTGTCAAATCGCGCATAAAGACTATTCCGTTTCACCGAGAAAGTTCTACGAAAGTGCCTAGAAACTTTCGAAACTGAGGCGTTAATCCAAGGATTTTCACTTCCAAACGTCCTCTTTTCATATCGCATTTGCTAGCAAACCTAGTTTGCACTTCGTTTACTTTCCGAATGCTACAGAAGCTCTCGTGCTTCCTCACCCTCGCAGTTGACTTGTTGTGGCCTCGTCTTTCGCGGAAGTAAACTTAAGTTTGGTGATGTCGTGGTCAGTGCCATTCAGTCTACTCAATATGACCAGGCCTATCTTGGTGATAGAAGCGAACAGGCGAGTTCCAGGTAACAGTTCGGAAGACGAAGATGCTATCACTGGAACAAGACATTTATTGGCCTGATGTTTCGGATTCTCACTCGAATCCATCATCAGAGACATTCGCAGACAAAGGTGGTGGTGGCACAGGGAATGCAGTATTTATAGCACTTAGCTGCCATGGGACCGTTTGCACACTGCAATTTACAGTTCTCACAATCACTGCTGGGGTCGTAATTGATGCGGTGGTGGACTCGGACTGACCAGCCACCACCGCATCATTTACGACCCCAGCGGTGATTGCGAGAACTGTTAATTGCAATGCGCATACGGACCCACGGCAGCTAAGTGCTATAAATACTGCATTCCCTGTGCCACCATCACCTTTATCTGCGAATATCTCTGATGATGGATTCGAGTGAGGATTCGAAACGTCCGGCAAATAAATTTCTTGTTCCAGTGATCGCATTTTCGTCCTCCAGGCCTATCTTGTTTATCATAAAAGGAGACCTCACGCACTGTCATTTTATTCTTCTACCCTATTTCGCGTGGACTGCTGTTCAGGGTGGTACAATGTTTGATTTCACTTATACCTTGCTAGTCTAGCAGAAAACTTACCCCTAGGTGATTGATACTTCTCAAAAGCTTGACCATCTAGTGCACTCGAATATGTATCGCCGATCACGGAACTCCTGGTGGTTAACTTTGGTTTGGAGGAATCGATGCTGGACTGCTTTTCCCTCTCCTAGTGGGCACAGCACATAGCAAGTCTGCAGAGGAATTCAAAATTTAAACTTTAAAACTTAAATATGGATGTACAGAAGGTGGGCTAACTCATGAAATGTCAACCGAAATTCCCAAATACGTTTTCGTTTCAAAAAGAATAATTAAGTCGGGTTGTAAAACTAACCATTATTCAGCGTAAAGCCATGCAAATTCAGTTACCCCAGGATATCGGCCTTCGAGCGAACTTCGTGTCGACTACATTTAAGAGCTATACTCGGTAAAAAAATACTACTTAATTAGCGTGAATTTTTCTCATTGATTTTCGATGCCCCTATAAGTCCAATTATATTTAATGGAAAACGTGCATAAAAATATTTATTATTTTGTTCATTCGATAGCAAATTACGTCTTCTTCCAATCTTATACTCGAAGGAAGGGTAATATTCGGTTTTCAAAAACGTTTCCAATTCCCGAATAATTTTGAACCGGCGCTGTTGTTACACTTGCATCCAGGGTTTCCAAACTACTAACCGCATATTTTCCACGTACAGAAAACCACACATTTCTCTATGGTATTAAAAGGAGACCACATAGGGTTCATGAAATATAGCAGTGGAATTGATCCATATTGTCAACTTTACAAGCCTCATTGGTAAATGCAGAGACATGACTTTTTATGGACGGCCATTTCGTGGTATTTAAAAGTCTCACAATTAGAAACTTTTTAAAACCGAATTATGTCCCTCCTTCGAGTATAAAATTGGAAGAAGACGTAATTTTCCATCGAATGTGCAAAAGAATTAATATTGTTATGCATGTTTTCCGTGAAATAAAATTGGACATTTAGGGGCATCGGAAATCAATGAGAAAAGTGCATGCTACTTAAGTAGTCGTTTTTTACAGAGTGTCGTTCTTGCATACAGCCGGAAAGAAGTTTTTTTCGAAAGCTGGCATCCTGGCGTAGCTGAAATATTGTAGAATTATGCTGCAGGCTGATTACTTTAACAACCCTACTTAATTAATCTTTTCGATACGAAAACGCATTTCGGAATTTCTGTTACCATTTCTTGAGTTAGCCCACCTACTGTATATTTAGGAGTTAGATAGAAGTCTAATTCCTACTGCTGAATTAAGCCTTTGAATTAATGTCCAAAGCAGAAGGCTCCCATCAGGGCAGTGCTTTACTATGGTTACGCTGTAGTGCCGATGCTTTTTGATATACCGGGTGTAGTAGTGTAGCCTGGCACATGCAGTTGAGACTAGGCCGTGTGTGGCCCGTGAGATTTTTTAATACCGTTAAATGGCTGTTCATGAAACGTCATGCATCTGCATTTACGAATGTGGCTTGTAAAGTTAACAATAGTGCTCAAATTCAATGGTAAATTTTATGAATCCCCTATGGTCTCCTCTTAATACCGTGGAGAAATGCATGGTTTTCCGCACACGGAAAATATACGGTTTGTAGTTTTTAAACCCTGAATGCAAGTGTAGCGGCAGGTCGGGTTCAAAATTATTCGAGAATTACAAAAGTTTTTTTAAAACCGAATTATACTCTTCTTTTGAGTATAAAATTGGAAGAAGACGTGATTTTCTACCAAATAAGTAAAAGAATGAATATTTAAATGTGTGCTTTCCATGAAATATAATTGAATTTTCAGGGGCATTGAAAATCAATGAGAAAATAACATACTACTTAAGTAGTCATTTTTTGCAGAGTATAGATCTTGCGTGCAGCCGAAGGTAAGTTCTTTCGAAAGCCGACACCCTGAGGTAACTGGATCATTATAGATTTATGCTGCATCATGATTATTTTTACAACACTATTTAATTTATCTTTTCGAAACGAGAACGCATTTCGAAATCTTGGTTGACATTGCATGAGTTAGCACATCTACTGTATATGCACTCGACCCTTGTCCCCTATACCAGAGCGGCAGACAAAGAGAAAACGGCTGGCCACGGAAAGTGTATTAGCAAAACACTGCAAATCGCGACTAGCTGAAACGTGACACATATTTATAACACCCTACTGTGGTTCGCCGGCATTCGGCCAAATGACCTTCGGGAAGAGGGGGATTAGCCAATGGAGAGGCGCCCGGTTGAGATGACAGCGCTGTAGAGAGAGGGAGTGAACGCACGTAGTCTTCAGTGATTGGTTGGCTCTTGTTTTTGGGAGTGTAGGCACTCCCAACACCTTCCTTCAAGTAAATCGGTACCGCTTTTGGCATGGATTGACCTACATCGGCAGTGCTGGTCGCCTCACGTGGTTTGTCCGGCGTTTTAGTCGTGGTTTGTTACTAAAGACACGGGGACGGTGACTGATACCGAAGGTGGTACATCCGAAGGAGGTGCAGCAGTGGGTTCGCGAACCGACCGATCTGCCGGAAAGGCGAAGGTACCCGGTTGGATGTCAAAAGAGAGAGTGACGGCACCGACTCGAGCCCGGTTGTGTTACTGAAATGTCGCCGCAGGATCTGGTTGTGTTGACTAACCCAGATGTCATCACCAATGTCGACATCAGACAACATACTGCCTCTGTGCGCTACTACGGTTGCCTCAATCCAATCTGGGAACCCAGTTTGATAGTCACGAACGGAGAAGTGTGTTCCGAAGGAAAGCTTGATGCGAGAGACTGAAGAAGTCTGCGAGGGCTGCACAAAGGTACGAACGAGTGCATGAAACGTTGTGCGCAGTTTTCGGCCCATCAACGCTTCGGCAGGAATAACGCCACCGGGAGGGGGTACGCCAGGTTCGGTGTTGTCCTGTATGAAAACAAGAACGTCTGGACTATCTCGTTTGTGATCCCTTTCCCACGAGCTTTCAAGAGGGCTCTCTTAACCGTGTCGACAAAACGCTCCGCCTGACAGTTAGACTGAGGATGGTAGGGCGGGGAGCGAAGATGCTGGATGTTGTGTTGACGGCAGAAATCCTCAAACGTCGACTAAGTAAACTGAGAGCCATTATCTGAAACCAGGACTTCCGGAAAGCCATGTTGGCTAAAGATGCGTCGTAGGAAGGCGATAGTAGTAGATGCGGCCGCTGGATTCAGCGGAGCAATCTGGGGCCACTTCGAGTAGGCGTCAACCAAGATTAGGTAGGAGACTCCGTTTAGTGGGCCAGCGAAGTCGGTATGTACGCTTAGGAGGCTGCCAGCTGACGGGATAACTCATGTCTTCCTCTCAGCGTGGAGAACCCGATCACAATGGCTACCTGGAAGTATGGCGTTTATCGGACTTCCAGAGATATGAGCCGTCCTCACTATGGCTTGGAACGTGTGTCGGAGTACGTGCAGGTGAGCTGTTTGGCTTCGTCAAGGTGGATGAGAAAAGAGAGGGTGACAGATGCTTTGCAAATCTGTCTCACTTTAAACTAAGTCATGCACGCAAGTGACCGGTTCTGTGCCAGCTTAGTGGTGCGCGCGCTGGACGTCGTCGCTCAAGGCGGTGCAACCTTCGGCTGTGCAATACGTCGGCACCCTGCATCCCGGCAACACTCCCGCCATACCGGTTTGCGACTGCCTGCTCGTCAGACATACAGTAGGTGGGCTAACTCATGAAATGTCAACCGAAGTTCCGAAATGCGTTTTTGTTTAGAAAAGATTAATTAAATAGGCTTGTAAAACTAACCAGTCTGAAGTAAAATTCTATAATAATTCAGTTACCTCAGGATGCCGGCTTTCGAACAAACCTTCTTCCGGCTGCATGCAAAAACCTTACCGTGTAAAAAAGGCCTATTTGACTGGCATAAATTTTTCTCATTGATTTTCGAGCCTCTAAAAGTCCAATTATATTTCATGGTAAGCATGCAAAAAAATATTCCTCCTTTTGCTCATTCGGTCGATAATTACGTCTTCGTCCAATCTCATACTTTAAGGAAGGGTATAATTCGGTTTTTAAAATCTTTTCTGATTCCCGTATAATTTTGAACCCGACCTGACGTTGCACTTGCATTCAGCTTTTCCAAATTACAAGCCATATATTTTCCGCGTACGGAAAAACACAAATTTCTCTACGGTAACAAAGGGGGAAAATACAGGGTTAATAAAATGTAACAGTGGATTTAATCCGTATTGTTAACTTTACAAGCCACATTGGTAAATGCAGAGACAGGGCGATTTATGAACGGCCATTTCACGGTGTTTAAGAACCCTACCATTAGAAACCTTTTTAAAACCTAATCGTGTCCCCCTTCGAGTATAAAATTAGAAGAAGACGTAATTTTCTACTGAATGAGCAGAAGAATGAGTATTTTATTTATTTTTTCCATGAAATAGAATTGGACATTTAGAGGCATCGAAAATTAATGAGAAAACTTCATGCTACTTATGTAGTCATTTTGTACAGAGTGTAGTTTTTTAATGCAGCCGGAAGGAAGTTCATTCGAAATTCGGCATCCTGAGGTAACTGAAATATTATAGAATTATGTTAAAGGTAGACTAGACTTACAACTCAATTAATTTTTTCGAAATGAAAAGGCATTTCGGAATTTTGGTTGCCATTTCATGAGTTTTCCCACCTACTGTAAACCTGCACGCCTGAGAGTTCGCCGTCTCTGGTGTCCATTACCATTTTCCGTCATCAGTAGACGAAGAATCACATCAACTGCTCGCAACAAACTTTTTGAAACACATTATCGAACATTGCGCACTTAACTACATTCCATAATTCACACAGCACTAATTTCCGGAGGATGTAAAAAGCTGTTTTTGAAATATTGTTGAATTTAGGCCGTTTTACTGCCTTAGTTATTTACACGGACAGGTTCTATATGCTTCTAAAAATGTGGTTAGATCATCTGACAGGAATTTTTAATTCTCGACATTTCAGCTTTCCTAAAAATTGCTTTTTCTAGCCACTAAAGTAGTACTTCAAATATTTTGTTTTTCTTCTCATGTAACTTAAGTCCTTTATTAATAGTTTACTGTTTGATCAAATTCACTTGAATTGGTTCTCGATCAGTTCGAAATCTTTCATTAATTTAGATACATTTCACGAGTTACGTGACCCACTGTTATTTTCTCCATGACGTATTTGCCGGACGAACGTGCAGTACTTAAACAGCAGAGGGATCTAGCGACTGAAGAGTCGGGACACTGCAAGGCACATGAGTTTGTCTTCGTGGGTCGATAAAAGAGCTCAAATCGCTAGTTTTTCTGATTATTCTAGTCCCCCGAATAGGTTAGTAGACAGTTTGTTCTGATAGTGTGCGCAGTAGAGATTAAGCATATCCTCCGACATTTCTCTGCTCCACCGCCAGTCTTTAGTGGCCCTGGAACTGGTTATGATATCCGCGGAAAAAAGCGGTCAGTCTGTCTAAAACTAATTTGTGACCACCGATAGGGAAAAGAATTTGGATGTCGTGGAAAGACGGTAGATACCTATTTAGCTAGTTTCAACGTCTGGGGTCGAGGACCGCATCTTGCGTTTGCGGGAAGCGTCCGTAGTCCCGAATTTCGCAGAAAGTGCTACCACGGGTTAGACATAAAGTGCCGTCGTTTCGGCCACAGGGTACTCAGTGAAACTTCGGCAAAAACTACCATTTACTAAGAGTACACGGGTTTTAGGAATTGATAACCATGCACGCCATGCAACAGCCAATCAAAATGTACCAGCCACCCCTGCGGTTAGCTGTCGTTCTGACCCTAGTTCAGCAATATAGCCAGCACCAAGCGGGTTGTTAGAGTCTGGTTTTCGTCGAAGCGTCAGGAAGCAACTTATTGATGACTAAACAAGCGCCCAGTGACACAAATGAGATCTGCTCTTGAAAATCTCATGCTACAATGAATTACTGCTGGTGCGCCTTAGGTGAAGAGATTTTGTCTCCAGGTGGTTTACTCTTCTCCTTATATGGCGCACTTTGTTCAGTACGTGATCCGCCAATGCCGCCTGTGTAGCTGCATGCAACCCGCATGTCACCGTGACCTGAATCGCCCCCGTCGGCCGCGGAGATGACTGAAGGCCCCGATTGTCCCGCGCCGTGACTGTCCCCCGTTAATAAGGTTCGTAAAGTCAGGTAGGTGGGCGACAAATTGATGTGGAGGTTGACAGAGCAGTCGGCGGACATTCAGGCTTCTTGCACTTGCCTTGCTGTATGATCACCGCCCCGGCCCACAATCGCAACGGCGTCGAAGTTGTAGATGTGTCCCATTTACGCGGCATGGGTTGCTACCTCCGACTTTGAGTCCGACCTTCGCACGGCCAACTTATGCTCGTACATTCGCGTCTGCAGCCGTCGTCCGGCTTTCCCAACGTAATTGCACCTTCGCATGAAACAAAATGCCTAGGATTCTCCAGTTTTTGAAGATGGGTAGACGACTCAACTACTCGAAACGTCGGACCTCCAATAAACCCCCCCCCCCCGGTGAATGTCTCTTCTTCTTTTGATATGCCATCTGGAACTGGCATTTTCACTACTATTAATATTTCTGTCTATTTTCATCAGCGTAAATGGCCAGATGGCCTGTCCCCTGGAGGAGCCCTGTGTGAAAGAAATCGCGACAAAACGTGACAAAACACCCGCCCAGATTCTTCTCAGGCACATGCTCCAACTCGGTGTTTGTACGATTCCAAAGAGCGTCACTCCTGCGAGGATAGTAGAAAACTTTCAGGTGAGTCCCCGCTTTGTCCGCTTGTCTTCTCACAGACCCCGTCAAGACAGCGAACACTACTCTGAACGACTACGCACTCTGAGTTGCGTAGACGACAGACCTGTTTTGCCAAAAGACGCCTAACTAGCGGTCAAAATCTACCACTTCGCCCCGTGTTTGCGTGATCAATACATCTTTTTTCGGGTTTTCTGACCATTTCTGGTGCCATTGTGGGGAGTGCTGCTGAAGAGGAGGGGGAAGGGTTTAATTATTTGAAGAACAGAGGACCTGTAGCACCCCCGGCGCGTATAAGTCTTCGCCCCTGGCGCGGTTCCCGATGGGCTGGAACGTGCGAACATGCAGTCTGGGGGATAGCCAGTTAAAGGCTCACACAAACTCCGAAATCGCCTTGTAAACTCAACAAAGTGAAGCTGACTGTTCCACGACATCTCGACTGTCGTGAACGACGATGTCCACAGTGTGCTACACAGCGAAATTAGAGCAGGTGCGATGACTTGTGCGTGAATTAGTTTAAAGTGACAGTAGACTTAAACAGCATCTACCGCAACCCCTCGTCCTCTCCCACCTGAGTCCGGTGTCAAGAGAGAGTCAAGAGGACCGAAGGCGGGAGAGGGCGCAGGTGGTTGGCACGGCTGGACCGCTTCAAGGAGTACCAGCACACCCGCTGGTCCACAGCAAACACTTGACCAGGATTTAAACCAACCACAAAGATGAGGAAACGACAGGGGTCCCAATGTGCGCGACGCCAGCTGGCACCTTGGTCTGCAACCGCATCCCGAATGCTGACATTTGTTATGGTTACGCATTCCCATAATGCTTGATAGAATCTGATCTAGCCCTCCCCCCCGCGTGTTGGTTCAGCGCATTTGACACGCACCCAGGCCCGGAGATGGCCGTTCGTCGGAAGCTCTGGCCACGGCTCCGTTTCAGTATAGAACATACGACTTCTACTGGTGCCTTTTCATTTTCCAAAACGTGACTGGACCGTGATGATGCTTGTGACGCTTTGACTATACCCATTGTTTAGGTGCAACAAGCAGTCTATCATCACGGACCTGTAACACCAACAATGATCTAACCGGTGCTTTTGACCAGTTTGAATAATATGATTAGCTTGCTAGTAACAAGACGCTAAAGACATCGGCGGAATTTTAAGCTGCAACTGCAAACGCAGAAATGTATTAAACTGATCTGAGGGATTCCAAATTGAGTGCCTAGAAAAACCTGTTTTGTTAGTCAGCCCTCCTTGGATTCCATAGACTGCGGTAGGTCGGTGGACGACTTAGCCAAAATGCAAAAAACTCAAGGTTTCGGCGATTAGAATGACAGTTCGACCGTCGTTCCCGACAATGTCCACCGTGTGCTCCACACCGAGGTGAGACTCGCATGTAAATTAGTTTGTAGTAATAGTAGGCTTGCGCAGCATCTACCGCACTCTCTCTTCCCCACTCCCCACCTGGGGCTGGTTTCCAGACTTAGCTAAGAGGACCGAAGACGGGAGGGGAGGCAGGTGGCTGTCGTGCCCGGAGCCGCACCTAGGCGTGCCATCACACCCCTGACCCACAACAAACACCTGACCAGGATTTTAACCAACAAAAAAATGAGACAGGAAGAGAAGGATGACGCTAGCTACTGGACAACCATGCACACGACCTGTATACCCAGTGGGAGCGTAAGCGCTTCCATCGGCAGGGAACGTTTGATATGAAAATGTTGACACCCGGAACGTCTGCCTACCGAACCAATCAACCTAGTGGTAAGGCTGAAGTTCGGCAACCGTCGGTGGTTAGAGTGCTGGTTGTACTATAACCCTATGCTTCCTCTCGGGGGTCCGAATTCCGCCATGGTCGCCGAGTTTTTTACCAATGGGTCAGCTGAATACCATAATCAACAATAATAACAACAGCAACAGCAACAACCAATGTGCGGTTTATATTTTTTGCATTCCATCCAATCAGGAGACAGGATAGTGAAGACGAAACCCCGCTGCTCTCCTATCCTCTCCCCTAAATGGTGGCAGTAATTTTGTGGTGTCGCGGGTTTTTTTTTACTAAGATGTTTTTCTCAGACTCCACTTTAATCACCATGCCGCTCGCTCGCATTCTGATCTTTTCCATCCCATGTGCCATTTCGAATGATCAGAGGCTCCAGCGCGACAACGGCGTTGACAATAGCTGTGTTTGCTCCGCAAAGACCACACATACTAATTATTTTTCGACGTTATTTATCGTACGTAGCGCCCGTGGGAAAACATGCGTACTAATACTTAACGGTTCTCGCAGCTAAGTACTGTAAATACTGCAGTCCTTGTTCCCACACCGCCCTTTTCTGTGACTACCTCTGATAATGGGTTTGAGTGAGCCTCGGAAACGTCGGGCCAATATACTTCTTGTTTCAATAATCCATCTTCTTCTAAACTGTTTCCTGGGACCCGCCTGTTCACTTATATCTGCAAATTATGGACCTGTTACCGCTGCTTAAGGCAAAGGCGTACCCCAGCCAATACGACCTTCAGGCCTGGTCCCGAACAAAATGAGTAGAGCTCGAACGCCAATAGGTAGAGCATTATATTCCGAACAGAGTTAATGGGGAGTAGGCTGGAGCAAGCGGACATCCGGACGAAGGCACACGCCCAGAGCCGTAAGAGCAGGTGCTCGAGCGCCACCAGGGCAGGCGTTGGAGTGCCTTGAGCAAGGGTATGCCTGAGATGGTCATACGCGCGAGAGGCGCCCTGTGTAGGACTACTACAACTCCTAGTGAAGGGTTAGCTTCTAAGCTGCGTAACTTCACATTCATATCCCAGATCATTGGAACCCCAAGACGATTTAGGAGTGGTGGATGATGGTAGGCAAGTCATAAACGGCCAGCCTAGTCTCTCTCTCTCTCTCACACACACACCTTTTTAATACTTTTTTGCTCCCCTTCCTTTTGTTTAACAGCAGTCGGAGGATAGCAACTCCCCAACATTTTTGGTGTCTTAACCAAGAAGAATGCTATTTTTTCGTCAAAAAACCCCATTGCTTTTTAAATAAGCCCAATGTTCTCACGTTATGCGTACCTTTTTCCAATTCAGGTATTCGACTTTGAACTAACGGCAGCAGAAATGGAGATACTTGATAAAGCTGACCGGAACCAACGCGTCTTCAAGGCTGTGCAGTAAGTCTAGAAGATGACAGCTCAAGCTGGGGATGTTGGGGATTTTGGTTATAATAATAAAATGATATTTCGGACAACTTCAAATAACTCATCTAACCCACCTATGAAAAATTCGGCGGGTTACTTAGCCCATTTTTCACAACTTGATCAAATGGGTAATAATAGTAATAACAGGGATGCTGAAGTAGAAGAAGAAGAAGAAGAAGAAGAAGAAGAAGAAGATGATGATGATGATGATGATGATGATGATGATGATGATGATGATGATGATGATGATGATGATGATGATGATGATGATGATGATGATGATGGCGGCGGCGGCGGCGGCGGCGGCGGTGGATGGTAAGGAACGTTCTTACAGTTTAAATATAATCATAAATGAAGGCGAAATTTCGAGTTCCAGGTGTATACATATTTGAAGAAGAAGAAGAAGAATCGAGCACCGGAACAATTTGTTTATTATCCTGAGCTTTCAGACTCAGGATAATAAACAAATTGTTCCGGTGCTCGATTCTTCTTCTTCTTCTTCAAATAATCATAAATATCAATGATGGGACTTAAGCAGGCCGCGACGTTTAAGTCAGCAGTAAAATAGATACGGAAAATGTCGCATTAGCAGCTGATATACACTGGCCCTTGATTTGTGGACTCCAATGTCCGAACAGCTGAGAAGGCATGAAGTTAAGGAAAATTAAAAACAGCAGAGGTTAGACCGAGGATATTTGACGGAAATTGTATCTAAACGGACAAGGAGACTTTTATGCCAGTAGATCAGAATGAAGCCAGTGCGATTCCCCTCAAGAATTCGATCAGCTGACCGCAGGATGAATCGGTGCGAAATGAAATGGGTTGGAAAAAACTTGTGACATCAAAAAGGACATGGCAGATGCGCGGATATGAACAAAGAGGAGTGGTC
>CACRXP010000220.1:625505-642302 GCA_902702965.1 Spirometra erinaceieuropaei
TGGTGTGACACACCAATAAACGTTCAATGTATGTACTTCTGATTATCGTACGCCGGCAAGATCGCCAGCATTGTTGGTACTTTTCAAGTCGATTCTCCAACTTTCCACGCACATTCCATTGTTGATACATTGTCATGAATCAGGACACTTTTCTTATTCTGCCTCTGAGTTCGCTCCAAGAACGAGAGAGATCTAGTGAAGGTGAATCGGATAAATACACTAGTCTAGATAGTTGAACTGCCGCTAACTGGCAACTTGTTTGGGAATTTGTCAGCTAAAGACCTGTCGGACATCCAGTCTGCCTCTTCACCGATTACAATTGTCGAACTTTCACATTGTTTTTATTAAACCATTCCACCTTATTTTCAACACGAGTTTGTGTGTGCTTAATCGACCACAGCACCTTATAAGCACTCAGTATATTAAACTTTACGCCAAAGAGGTGACGCGTTAATATTACTTTTCGCTTTTTAGCTTCGCTTTTGCAATCCCGTACAGGGGCAGGTAATCACTGACAGGGGGGATACTACCGGTACTGACAGGGAGGGCTGAAATGGACATTTCTGATTTTACGGGACGTGGCCAGTTGACGATAGTAACCAAGTCTGAAACAATCACTCTGGAGTCCTTTGTCTGTATAAAAAGCACTTCTCTGCCCTCTTATTCATTTTTACTATTACACCGCCCGCCCGGGATCTTGGTCCAAGTTCTAACAAAGGACGAGATCGCCGCCCATTCCGCTTTGAAGTCAGGGTGGGCTGGTGGGGAACATTTTCCCTTCAACTTTAGAGTTTTATGTCACAGCCGAGGGGGCACTAGACCGTGACCCAGTTGCAGATCATTGGATTGAACATTCGGTAGGCAGAGAGCCGGGGTTCTAGTGTCAGATCAGATCAGATTTACTAAGGGAAAGGTAAGCGAACGACTTTGAACTCCTTTTTGGTTATAATAACGTCATGAATAAAACAATGTTTAAGACAATGTGTCAACAAATTAGGCAATTACATACAGCAAACAGTGGTTTCTGGTATAAATTTGTCTGTGAATGCCTTCTATGTAAAAATTGTACAATAACCAGTACGCGGTACTTAATGGACCAGGTACTATTGAAGCAAGCGTATATGCTTCAGTCAGGAGATAATGAACAGTCACAAAATAATGCTACTCAAATATAGGTGGTAGCATTCTTTGTAACAAACTTTGGGGCGGTTGGTACATGGGAGTGTCAGTGTCTGATGCCGTGGAGGTACATATCCCTGTACTGAGGTCTTCCCGATTTTTTCTTGTCTCATGACTGGCTAATGATGGCAAATAGGCCTTAAAAGAACATGCCACGAGTGGAGGAGAAAGTTCGAGTTTCAGCTGTATGTCCAAGTGAAGAAGAAGAAGAAGAAGAAGAAGAAGAAGAAGAAGAAGAAGAAGAAGAAGAAGAAGAAGAAGAAGAAGAAGAAGAAGAAGAAGGAGACTGGTCGAGCATCGGGTCGTTCTGCCTATTTTTCTGAGCTTTCGAACTCGGGTAAGTGTCCCTCGTCAGACTTAGTAACAACAACAGAACAAGCGACAATTATAAGACGTGCTATCTAATCATCGATCAATGACACAAGACTGGGGGTGACTGTGCAGAGCCCCGTACGCCGATGCCAGATCGATTGGCTGAGTTCTCACCGAGGCCCAGGCTTCAATCAATTCTCGGCCTATTTTGTTTTCGGCGCAGGTGGCTCTGAAGTTAAATCCATGAGCCATTTCGTAGATATGGCTAGCAACTCGTGATAATTCGTCGTTTAGTCCCAATGGCAGCTTATGTTCGTGTATGCGTGATCCGTGCATGCGCCCTGTTTGGCCTGTGTAGTTACAAGGACAGTTTTCGGCGCGAAATGCGATAAGATACCCCAGATTACTCCTTTTGGGAGTTAACTGGTCTTTACTTTTCATGCTCTTTCTGCGCATGGTGGCTTTGGACCGGGGTTGGCTTCCTCGTTCTTTTGTACAAAATTTTCCAATACTTGTCATTATGACGAAGCTGTTACCCATGATCGTCATAAGTATTCCCTTTTTAGATGGAAGGATCACCCCGAATACCCATTCGCCGACAGCATCTAACAGGTCGCGCAGCGTTCTCCGTCCCTCTGGAAGAGCGTCCTCTCCCAGTCAACTTATGTGTCAGGAATTATCACGCAGGACGGTCATTTCTCCTGTACCGCCCGAACAATCACAAAATCCTCAAGAATTCTTCTCTCCGATTTTAAACCCTTTCAAAATAAAATTTTACTCGTAAAATTTTTTTCGTGCAACTCATTTATGCCTGGTGTCCTGCCGTCGGCCCTTACAGCTCCGTTGTTCCGCTCACTCTCTAGTTGTTTCTCTCACTTTGGACGGCAGTTGTACCCGACCATTCTGATCATAGTCTTTCGGAAATCATCTAACTAGTACTGACAGATAAACGCGCCAATTCTCCGGCAGTTTAACCACCCAATGCGCTGGCTGCCGAAAAATGTGTCCTTGTAATCACTAATAACCACAGGAAACTTCTTGACCACTCATTCCCATCCCCGGGCACGTAAGATCTCGCAGGGTCATTGCAGCAATAAGATATATGCTATCTCACGAAATGTTAACTGAAATTCTGAAATGTTTTCTTGATTTGGAAAGACTGCTTACGTAGTTGTTGTAGTATTAATTATTATGCCGAATGATCTCACTGTAAAAAAACGAGTACTTATGCAGTATGCATTCGTCATATTTAATTTTGACGCCTTTGTAAATTTAAATACACTTGACAGAAAATATAAACAAAGAAATATAATTTGAAGGCAAAAGCGTTCTTTGGGAAAGTAGAAAACTTTATTAAGTAAATTTTCGACGCTGGTTCCCCAGGTCGTCTTCAGACTTGAGCAAATGTGCAAACAACAATTAACATTTCAAATGTGCTTAAAAATCGATATCCATTTGACGTTTGCGCCAGTAAGCGGCCGCCGTGTGCGTCATTCAGCATTGATTGGGTCTCTTCTCCTCCACTTATTCCTGAGATTTTTGTACGTGAAACCTAACTCAACGTGTCGACTGATGCATGTTTCATCGAAGTACATGGCTTCGAGAAACCGGTCATTTTTAGAGGGACAAACTCTGACCCCTGGGTGTCCTACCATTGCAAATAAAAATACATTTTCATGTGGATTTTAGAGCAGGTAGACAGAATATGTACAGTATTCAGCTCGTGCTTAGCAAATAAGCATTCTGATGAGAAAAATGACTAGCGAGCAATTAAAAAAAACTTTCAACGAATAAACAAAATGAATGTGATTGGATTAACTTTAAAGGAGGAAAAAGTCGCTCGTGAAAGAACAGGAATGCGGACAGGACCGGCCTGTATGTGGCACTGTATAACGGATTATAAACGGGCATTGTCAGGGCGAAAAACTGTAACTCATGAAGGAGTAAGTATGCGGAGCGGACAGGACTGGCCTGCATGTGGTAGTGTATAAGATATTCGAAACGGGTATCGTCAGGGCAGAATTCACAAACCGGATGAGGATATTCACGTCAAAGTGGTGAGACGAGAGGAACCCAAACGCGATCGGTCACAGTCCGCATCGAGTCCAACCGAGTTGGGGTACTAAAGGCTGAGGCGTTCATCAAGGAGATACGACCATGTGATCTTTGCTGATCGACCAAAGTACTGGTTGATGGCGAATGCAGAGGATTCCGCCGTGGGCGTCAAAAGACGGCTTGGGGTCCAACTGAGGAGATGACATCAATAGCCGCGAAAATCATCGCTGCGGGGAAGGAGTAATAACAGTGGATTTGGTAGCCAATTATAAACAATGGTCGCTAAGATATAAGTGAGGGTTTTCAACTGATCTTTCCACTAAATCCCAGGAGGGCCCTTTGCAAATTCAAGAAGCTGAGTGTTTGGGGATGAAACGGTCAATAGTGGCTCTATACTCTCCGGTTTAAGGTGCTTACGCAATTTCGATTTGAATGTCGACAACTTAGGCGATGACTTAAATTCTGGTAGAAGATTATTCCAAAGCAAGAAAAATTTGGATGCGCAAAGGAGGGAGCGCTTAGATGTAGTACAAAGAGGCGGCGGAATCACCATGGAGAAGTTGCTCATGGCATAAGGCCGATCTCTCGGAGTGAGAGTGTCAATGCGCGGGTGATTTGAGCTAGAGTTAATTCGAAAAAGGAAAGAAAGGCCAGTACATAAAAACATTCTTTCCCGTATTCACTTAGTAGCACATCACCTCTGCATAAAATTTCACATCTGGAGGAAGAGTACAATTCGATTTTAATAAACGTTTCCAGTTCCGGCCAGTTGACTGGTTCTTGGGAATGGGAAAGAAGAGTGAGGTCGAAGTCTCTGCGCACTCTCCTCACTATGAACAATCTGACGTGCTTGAAGTCACCATGGTGCGTTAAAATCCGTGATTTAGAATGTTGCCAACTAACGAGATAACTAGGACGTCGCAGTCGGCCCACTATTATGCGTTTGTGTGGAGCGGCCGGCTGGTGGAGTCAGGCCACAGTGGCTCCTTCTTAATGTGGCCTCTATGGCCCTCCTACTCTGTCGAATCCGAGCCCGATGTGACGGCACGCCTAGGGGTAGTCCCGGTTTCGCCTACTACATGCGCCCTCTCCCACCTCCAGTCTTCTTGGCCTGGTCACGACACCAGGCACAGGTAGGAGATAAGGAGGGAATCTGGTAGGTACTGCGCAATTCTACCTTCACAACAAATGAAATCACGTGCGAGTCTCCGTCCTTGCTCTCACCCTGACGTAGAGCACTCGGTGGACATCGTAGGCAAGGACGGTCAAAATGTCATTAATTGACCCTGGGCACACTTTTTCGACAAACTTCACCATTCACAATACTTAAACCGGTGCAGAGCTGGTTTCTTGAGGAAGACAGCGTTGGTATTCCGTCAGCTATCGCGGAAAACTGCTGGCGATCGCCCAGCAGCCGAATGCAACAACCACGCGCCAACGCTGGGCTTCCGAGTCCGAGGGCAGGCAGTCAGGACTGCGAGCATCGCCCTCATTTGGGGGCAGAGGGTACGGCCGCCCACCAGCAACTGCAGGTCAGACGAGCGACGGGGCTGACTAATGCTCCTTAAGGTCAAACCAGGCCAGTGGGATGTGGGCGAGTTGGCGTGCACATAAGGCATTAGAGGACAGGTCGCATGCGTATCATCCGCGCGTCCTAGCCATCTCGACAAATGCCTAGTCATTAACGAGGTTGTTGAACCTGCTAGACTGCAGTATCGCGTCTTTCCAACCCTGGGGATGGGGAGAGTGGCAGATCTAATCATCAAGTAGCTGTACCCCGCCCCGCGTTGCTGTGGCTCTGTCTGATGAAATGTAAAAGAAAGAAAAGTGGAAGGGGACACGTTTCTAATATGTTTACTTTGATAATGCTTGTGGGTATGCAATATTTTTGTCGTTGCGTCGTCTGTGCAGATACAAATATTGTCTCGTTTGCCGACTCTGGAGCACGCAACATATAATTGGCCATGTGAGCAACAATCCGTTTGCAGATACAAACCTCACAATTATAAAGATTGACTCTGAGACTCGTTGATCGTGATTGCAAACCACAATTGCATCGGGACATGCCGTCTCATGAATTGAAATGGCATGTCAGTTGGAATCAGTGGAATGCGAGGAATAAGGACATGTTCACCTTTAAAAGGTCCTGTCAAGATATTGACTCCCAGGACGTTGTTCATTAATGGTTTTACTGCAAGCCGCGTGCTGTTAAAAAGCTTCGGGTGGTTGATATTTCTCAGCATGATAACCGGCACGTCGATTTTCAATTGCAGTACCTGTGACGCGGTTCCTGGGTGGTTTGCCTCAGATAAATAAATTCCGTGCACTCAGCGGGTTTTCGGTGTCTGCCATGGCAGTGACCTTTGCTTGGAACACTGGAATGGAGGCGAAATGCGTCGGAACTAATCACCGACGAGAGGATCGAACTGGTAGAATGTGCTTGGTAAGGTTGCGTGAAAGTTCCATGTAAAACAGTTCGATGACTGGCACAAGAATTTTCGAAATTGAGGCTGGCACCTAGCCACCCTACCCCTTCCACTGAGATAGTCCTCCAGACTATGTGAAATGCTTAGGAAGTAAATATCATCTTCGGAAATCCTGGTATCTGTGCACAGAATCTCCTTTAAGTAGGCGCAGATAAGTAGTATCTTGGATTTAGCGTCCAGTTCCGCTTTCTGCTACCCAATCTTTGATTCATATATTTATCACAGATGCCTGAGTCGAGAGTGAGTGCCTGGCTACCACGGGCTTCAGACCCGGTCCCGAATGGCAAGAGGATGTGGACGCCATTTGGGAGAATGGGCTTTCTGTATAGAATAACTGGAGAAGGGGTTGGCGTGAGTTAGCTGCCGGATGAGGACACATCCGGCGCCGGGAGAGCGGCATCCCCCCGGTGTCCGTCAAAGCCGCTTAAGCCAAGGCATGCCCTGGTTCGTTAAAAAGTGTCATACCTGTGAGCCCTTTTTCATTTCCTTCGAAATTAATGCGCGAACAAAGCTCGCTCCTAAAGGGTAGGGCACGCAACCCCCCCCCCCCTGGGTGGTTGTTCAGAAGTTTACCTTCTTATCTTATTTAGGTAGGTGTGGTTCATAACGGTTAGTATGGCAATGGGTCGTGAAATACATTATGCGATAAGTGAATGTCCACCTTCACCAATATCATTGACTTCAAAACTGACCGTGTCGGGCTACGGATGGGGCTAGAGTTTGTGTTAGGAGTTGGATTATTCTTAGAGCTAGGGTTGCCTGGTTTATTTTATGGTTTGGATTAGAGGTCAAAGTTAGGGTTGGGTTTTTCGTATGGGACTAGAGTTGCGTTTGAGCTTCCTTTAAAGGTTTATGGGTTAAGAGTTACAGTACCTGTGCTAACTCATGAAATGTCACGAATTAACACAGGTTAACGACTTTGACGCAAAATCGGTAAACACTACGGCTCCCAAAGTCTGATAGCGGCAAATAAACGATGTGTCAAAGAAATAAAGCAAGGTTTGGTTAAGAAAATATTATTTACTGAGATAAAAATAAATAATTTTCGACAAAAGTCACATTTTCGAGAAACGCCTATATTACAACCAAGTTAATAAAGGCTACGTATGAGGACGTATAAAGGAGGAGGGCGCATAAAAGGTCAAAAATAATTAAGGACAGAAACAGATACAAAAAATTAGTACTTTGTAGATTGTCCATTCGAATTAATAACAGCAGAAAGTCTGTCCGACATAGACATGACAAGGTTATCTATGGTGGATTATAAAATTTAATTATTGAGTATAAAATCCAATTTTTCCTGCATTGAAAGAGTCTTCTTAGCTTTGTGCCAATTTCTTTTGACTATTCCAAAAAGATTTTCGATACGATTCAAATCGGGACTGTTGGCCGGGATGAAAATGGATTGGAGGCCAATTGCGGAGAGCGTGGTTATTGTCTAAAATGTTAGATTATATTTGCAAGCGGCATCAAATTCGTACGTCTTTAGAGCGGTGGACAGGTGCATTGTCCTGCAAAATTACAGTATCCATTCTGCGCCGACTTATGCCGTTGTAGCCGAAAGCATCCGTGACGATTGCAATGAACACCTTGCTGTTGATGGTGTCGGATGTTGACCGCCAGACAGGCCGCTCACCGAATTTAATCGCCATCCAAACCATCATCCGCCGACAGTTCTTGAATGTTGCCGTCGGTGTAGTATGTTCTCTTGGGAAGTTCTTTCCACATATGACGGTTTGGAGCGATTTCGTAGGCTTGTCTAAAAATAGAACCTCATCGCAGAAGAAAATGCTCTTCCAAAATGAAGATCTGTAATCAATATAATTCTTAGCAAATAAAAGCCGTTCTCTAATTAGTTTTCTACTTAAATATGGCTTAATCATGGCCTTCCGCCGCTGCAGTTCAAATTCCTTCATCCTTTTTGTAATGATGTTCATAGAAAACATCGGCAGATGTTCCCGCTGAATGGTCTCAATGGGCATGTAATGAAACTTTTTTAATGTACGACGAATAAAATCGTCGTCTTGCTTACTTGTGGACCGTTTTGGTCCCCTTATCTTATTTCTAGGAACAGTTTTATCATTAATAATGCGCCACAGAGTGACCTTGCTAATATTGAAAATACTAGCTAACGACTCACGCGGGATTCCCTCCGCCGCTAATTTTCGAATGCGCTGGAAGTCAACTTCGGATAAGTATTGTTTAGACATAGTTATCGTTTGGCGTGGCAGAGCAAAGTGACGGGTTGCCCATTATAGGCATGGCCACGAATGGCGTCAGTGTTGTAGTTAACTACAAGTTTCTCAGTGGGCCTACATATCATACCCTTACCGAATATTTGAGTTGGGACCCATCGGTTAATGAGGAATAATCACGTAATGCTCACAGGCTATCAACCAGTAGTCATTAGTATACAAATACTGAATTATCTACCATAATAACAGCACAGGTACTAGTTAAAAGCCCAGACACGTGCTCGCCGATATTCTGCCACTGTATTACACAGTTACTAGGAGTCCGACCTATCAGTGGTTCTCCAAGCGTTCCCCTTATGCTTTCTGTCATGTAATTTTCATTTTCGATGCCGCCCTTTCTAATTACCCCGGAAATTTAGCGGTAGCTAATGAATTCCAGAAAAGCTTTATTCAGAATGAATTACCCCGAGTTCACGTATTTATTTCGGTGGAACTTAAGTAGGGGTGACTTTGAAACTGTAGTTGATGTAGCAGAAAGCACACGGGAACGCTGGCGGACCCAGCTGAACCCCTGACAGCTGTGTTCTCCGACGCAACGAGTTCGGCAAAATGCGCGTGTTCAGACTTCTAACCAGTAACCATGCTGTCAGTATAGTTAATCATTCAGCATTTGTCATACCTTTATACCTAAACGCACTAGCAGACGAGTCCCTCTCTCTATCCTCCCATGCTTCAGTAGACTGTCCTGCGACCAGCAATCGTGTTGATCGTCAGCTGCAATGGGATGCGCGCGGAGGACGACGAGTGAGAAGAGAAGAGAGGCGAGACGTGACGTTTGGCGTAAGGGAACTGCAACGATTCCCTGACTAAAATCTATCCCTATGCCTTTACTGCCTCTCTGCCGTGGCATAATTTCGAGTTCTGTCAACTCTGTCACCCTCAAGTATCCCACAAAACGACCTTGGACTGTTTTAGATTTTCGAAAATTCTCATGGAAGAATTCAGAAGGCCGGTCGGCGAGCCTAGGCATGCTTTCGATAAATTCATATCGGACCAATACATTTATGTGGAAAGACAGTGCAAGTAAAAAATGTACAAGATAGGAGAAATCGATTACAGCTATGAAAGCTGGTCTTGTGTGCACAAGAGAACCCGATACAAATTCTACGCTGACCGTGGTCAAATGTCGGTTACCCACCTGTACCCCTCCGTCCACCCCCCTCCCTCCCATCCCCCAACCCTCACTGTCTCTTATTCCTCTCCTCACCCTCTTCCCAGACCCCAGTTGTCTGAAGAACAGCTTTTGTGAAAGACGGGGAAGGTAAAATCCGTTGGTTTGTGAGGAAGGAGATTTATGCGGAGACGAAAATTGCGACGGATGTTTATTAAGAGTGATTAACTAAATCATAAAACGGGTATTTTTGGAAAATATTAATAAGCGCATTTGCTACCTGGTCGAGTGTGAGTAGGCCTATATTACAGAACCGATTCTCTTAAAGAATGCCGAGGTTAGACCTTTAACTATGAATTGTCAAGTTAATTGGTTGGCATTAGTGTTGTTTTTCTTCCGTTGAAAAGGTCGTTTCGCAAAAGCAAGAAAACTTTCAGATGATTCCAGGAATGCGGAGTTCGCAACAATAGTAGTGAGAGCGCGATTCCCGGGTGCCATATCCAAAGAAGAAGAGGCGTTCGCCGGGAGAGGTTTGTTAGAGGTCTACCGTTTCGAGTAGTTACTTCGCCTACCCATCTTCCGAGAATAGAAAGTCAGGTACACTTTGCTTGATGGTCAGTTACAACATCAACCACCCATTGAAACACAAACACAGCTATGTGTGCACGGTATAGCGACGGGTGGTAACTCGTTGCAGCACGCCAGCCGCCAAAATGAACGAGACGAAGTCCCTCCAGAAACTCTTTAGAACTAGCAGCTATACGCGAGCATTCGTTGGACGGAGCCTAATGCAACAGTGGAAACGGAATGAGGAGCATAGTCAGCCAAAATTGTGGCGGAGTATTCCGTACATGAAACGGGTTTTTGAAGCTGTGGCTAGACCCCTCGTGCCACTCGGAATAGGAGTTGCTCACAGGCCTGACTCAACAATCCGCCGGCAAGTGGTGCGGCCAAAAAACCATATATCTAAGCAGGAGATGTCGGCTGTTGTCTACCGACTTCAGTGCAGCTGCGGGGTGTGCAACTACGTTGGCGAAACTGGTCAGCGACTGCAAACGCGAATGTACCAGCATCAGTTAGCCGTGTGAAGGTTAGACCCAAAGTCAGAGGTAGCTACCCATGCCGCGCAAATAGGACATATCTTCAACTTCGACGCCGTTGAGATCGTGGGCCAAGGCGATGATCGGACAGCAAAGCAGGTGCAAGAAGCCAGAATGTCCACCGACTGCTCTGTCAACCGCCACATTAATTTGCCTCCCCCTATCCGGTTATACGAACCTTCTTGACGCCGGACAGTCATGGCACGGGACAATCGAGGCAGCCGACTACATCCGCGGCCGACGAGGGCGATTCAGGTCACGGTGACATGCGGGCCAGACGTAGTCACAGAGGCGGCGTTGGTGGGTCACGTATTAAACAAAGTGCGCCACATTATGAAAGCTATGCGCATGGCTTTCTATTCCACGAAGAAAGGTAGGCGAAGTAACTACTCGAAACGTCAGACCTCTAATAAACTTCTCCCGGAGTTCACAACCTTAAAGAACCATGAGGATTCATGGGAGGCCGCTCATGACCATCACTGCGTTCTGTACGGTTTTGGGGTTTCGGGCCACTGCATATTATCCTGGCAGCCTCATGATCCGCCTTGTGTTGACCTGAGACAGATAAGCGCGTTTCAATTGGTGCATAATCCAATCAATCACAGCGCGGCATTGGGGTTTCCCACCAATGGCAGCGGTAAACGAGTGCTAACCAATCAAATCTTAGCGTTGTCAGAGCACCAAGCTGAATAGGATGGATCTGATTCCGCATAAAACGACGAGCATTAGTGTGACAGTCGTCGTCACTTGCGGGCTCTCGTGATGTCGACTAGTACTCCCTGTCTAACACTCAACAACGGTCTTAAAGTGCCCGTCCTTGGACTAGGTTCATTCAGAGTAGGCAGACTTTTATTGATTAACTTGAGAACTCTTCACTAAAGGCTGATCCAAACGAGGTGGGTGCCGCGGTTTCCACTGCCCTCGATGCTGGCTACCGTCATCTTGACTGCGCCGCCCTCTACGACAATGAGGAGGAAATCGGCGCGGTTCTGGCGCAAAAGTTCGACTCTGGTGCACTGAAACGCCAGGATGTCTTCATCACAACGAAGGTACTTCTGCTGTTCTGCCCCGTTACTTGTCAAACCTAGTTGTGGAACACAGACCACCGGACGGAGCATGTGAGACCGGCATTCGAGAAAAGTCTCAAGAAACTTGGACTTGCATACGTCGATTTGTACCTTATGCACTGGCCGGTTGCCTTTCCGGTGAGCTGAGAAAATCTTTTTCCAATCATGTAAATCGAAAATTCGCTCCATTTTATTTTTGCTACATTCATATATTTTAAAGGAAACTAGTTATCCTTAGAGGGGAACAGAATTAACCAAATCTTACATACCACGGGCCATTACAGTGACCTGACGCAACAAAACCTCGCGTCGTGGGTGGAAATGATACGCGATGGTCGACAGGCAAATTTCCCAAATAAAATCTTCGGACGACATAAATAGTGGAAGAGTCTTTACTCTGACTGGGGCACGCAAGGGCGAGGTTTGGTTCTGCATACCCATTTGATTAATACCATATGCTTAGCTTTCTAAGACAATTTTAGTTAACGTACCTAACTTAGCCACTCGCTGGATTAGGAAGGAAAAGAGGGCGCCAGCACAGCTCGATGCATGCGCAGGGAAGCGTGGGAAGGTGGCGTGTAAACAATCCCCCCGACACAGCCACTAGCTGGATGCAGAGGATAAGGAGGGCGCAATCACAACAGGAAGGCCACTGGGGGAACTACATGGTAATTCGCAGTGAATGGCCACTGTAGTGAAACCAATGGAGTTCCACATCGTCGGAACATTTCAAGGATGAAACAATGGAAGTAGTTCATAGATATTTTGGCAGATTTTGAATAATTCATATCTATGAATTACGTGAGCCTAGTAGTCATCTGGTGGATTCTAGGTGAAATACTTAGTAAATCCTGCTTGGACGATCAACTTACTGTATCACATTTGGTGGATTCCAGACGTTGCAGTAGGTTGGGCGGGTAACTTGACCCAAATGTGATTAAACTCGCGTCGTCCGGCGGGGCCTCGTAGCTCAAGTGGTTAGAGCTTTGGCTGTACTAAAGCCTTCCCCTTACTGCGTGGGTTCGAATCCCACCGAGACGCCGAGTTTTTCACTGTTGGGTCAATATGAATGGAAGTAGTATTACCTGCCGCCCTTCAGAATGGTAGTGCACACCACGTAGCTGGATCATCTAAAAAGACTGAGATCTGGCGTCATTCGTGAACACTGATTTGCAATAAGAAAAGGCGGTAGTTCGAAAATGCAAGTTTCTTATAAGAAGGGCTAGCAAATGCCTTATCATCTCCCGAAATTGAGCTTTATAGTGCAGATTCGGTTGTACGTAGGCCTCTTTGAATATACAAGCATATATGTTAGAATCATTCGCAGGTGTGGTCTATGCGATGCGGGTCTCGACCACGATGGTTTGGTCGGTGAGGTTTGGTTCTGCAACCTCCTAAAACAATTTCAGTTAACCTTACCTTACTTAGCCACTCGCTGGATTAGGAAGGAAAAGAGGGCGCAAGCAAAGCTCGAAGCACGCGCTGTCAAACGCGTGTGGAGGTGGCGTGTACACATTCCCCCGCGACACAGTTACTCACTGGATCAAGAGGATAAGGAGGGCGCAATCACATCTGGAAGGCCACGGATGGAACCGCGTGGTAATTCGCAGAGCATAGCCACTGTAACGGAACCGACGAAGTTGTACACCGTTCGAACAATTCCATTAGCCAGCCTACGTAGCCGCTCGCTCGAAGCACGCGCATGGAAGCGCGTGTGAACTGATGTCTAAAGTAACCGGGGCTGACGTATCAGCACTCCTTCCCCCCCTGGCACAGTCACTCGCACGGTTCAAATGGTAAGGAAGGCGCAAACACGTGGTATTTGTAAATTCAGCTAATGCGCATCTACCAAAATTTCCTTAGAAAGCTAACCATATGGTATCATTCCGATGGGGCTGCAGAGCCAAACCCCGCCGGCGCGAGATATGAGCGTGCGCCTGAGCCATGTCCACCTTCAGCCAATTACTGAAGACTAAAATATCGATCCATCAGCGTCACGTGGGCCAGAGGGTTACTATGATTCCTCCTCTCGATCGCGGAATGACGTTCTAGGACTCCCTATGAAAAGTGGAAACCGGCGAAGTAAAAATCACATGTTCGTGTGGTTATTTTTATATATTTTAGGCCCCTATAAGTTCTCCCGCATTTTTGAATACACTTCTCACACAGATATCCATCATAAACTCCTTATCTTTTCTTAGCCATTAGGCATGTTTCGTTGAAATTAAAATACCTAACCGTGTGGTTTGGGTTGTGCAACTACTCAGCCATCCGCTAATACCGTCCCGTGTATGAAATCAATCAACTGAGGAGACATGTACTACAGATAAAAAGGCCCATTCTCCTCAGAAATCCGCGAACCAGCCAATAATCCACGGTAGAGTGAAGTCGCGAAAGTCGAAGCGCGATATAACGAGGGGTTACTGTGTATGAACCAAAGGCGATACAGGCGAACGGTTACGTTCGCGACCAGGAGTTGGCTGTCACAGATTTACAAGTTCGGCCTGCTTGTCTCTAGAGTAATTGTGCTCCCCCCTCCCCCCCGACAGACATCTTAACGATATTTTGAAATGGTGTCAACTTTAGAAGACTGAGTTTAGAAATTGCTACTTTTGACACTCCCCCCATTTCGTGTCAAATTTTTTTTCACCCTACTGCACTTCCTGGCAAGACACGGAATAGAAATACCCCCTTCCCCCACCCCCACCCCCTCTAATAAAGGTAGCCTTGCACAAAATTCTATGCATGGTGAATATCAGTGATGAGGGACGATAGAGAATGCGGGTAGATTGATACAGCACTGTTTCGGGCTTATTGTGCCTTCATTCAGCCAATCATAGCCCTGACCAACAGCTGGGACCAGAAACACAATCATGCGTACAGACGCACCCGACGCTTCATCGAGCCAAAGTTCACCAGTACCTCGCCACCTGTCATTCTCTGTCGCTGCAGATCGGGTATTTATTCAATCACTATTGGCTGAATGAAGGCACAATAAGCCCGAAACAGTACTGTATCAATCTACCCGCATTCTCTATCGTCCCTCCTCGCTGCTATTATGACTTGGCCGACTTCGGCCAGGTAATTGGTTGCCTGTTCGTGACCTTTGCCACCCATACGGAGCTTGTTTGCTTCGGGAAGCCAATAGATCGGTGTGCGCCCATTCTTGGTGAATATTTCTGCGTCCTAACCCACATCTCAACCCAAAACTTAACCCTACCCTGACCTTGAGACTCGACCTTATCCATCTGTGAATCGACACAAGCCCCCCCCCCACAGGAAAAGGGAGGGGGTCCCATCCCTCCGTCAGGCCCTCTGCCTTCCCCCATAGATGCTTGTCAGTCCTGGAGGTCATTGCCCTGAATTTGTTCCGCTCCTGTTAACTAGATCCTCCTATTTGTTTCTCCTCCTACAGCCAAGCTCTGAATTCTTTTCGGAGGACGAAAACGGCCAACAACCATTTGACCACACCCCTATCGAAGATACCTGGGAGGTAGGTCCATGGAAAGCCTAACCCGACCTCATGAGAACGTATCACTCTGTAATTACTAACGCCCCCATCCACCTGGTCACAGGTGATGAGGCGGAAAGGACATTGTCTAAAATGCAACAAGGACTTTTTTCCGCCTTTCACATTAGAGGCCAGGTCTGAGCTAGACTCTCACCCCTCTTGCGGTCAGATGTGTTTACGTAGCCGCTCCTGAGGTAAACAAACCCCAGCCACCTGTAATACGGAACCGATAGTAATAGGGGTTTTTACAGGTGGGGCCGGGGGACGCGCAGGCGACGAGGTCAAGTAATTGTATGCAAAAGAAAAGCTATTGGGAATGCGCGGTTGTACTTTGAGTGGTTGAGAAATAGTTGCCCTAACTCTAGCCCCTAACAGTATTGTATCCGTCCGGAGCGGTTGTATAAACACATCTTACCCCCATGCAAATAAAGTCAGTGAGAAGGGATTCTCTGCGGTGCGTCAAAGTAACTGGCTCCCATGAAACTGTAATTTCTCCAGTAGACAAATCTCGAAAAGCCGCATCTCCCGCAACTGTTTTGACCTTGGAGAACAATCTCATAACCTCAATGCTTCTGCCTTATTGATCCCTGTGCTCTTGGCGTTCTCCTGAATGTGGGATCAATGGCCCATCAGAACGCCGCAGTCCTTGAAATACGTCGTCGCAGGTAATAAGTGCTGATATTCGGTCTGGGATTGAGGTGTGAATTCTTCGAGTAAAGTTTATGATCGGCCGCCGTCACCACCGTCGCTGTATCTAAGTCTCTCCCCATTAATCGGAAGGCGCTGCCATATGCCGGGCCATTTTTAAACAACCCGCATCCACTGTATGCATTCTACTGATGTTTTGCTGTGCTTACACGCTCACACAGGCGATGGAGGACCTGGTTGACGATGGCTTAACAAGGTCCATCGGTGTATCTAACTTCAACATGTCGCAGATTGAGCGCATCCTCAGGATCTGCCGTATCAAACCGGTGATGTTGCAAGTTGAGATTTCCGTCAACTTTCTCAACGAAAGTCTGGTCCAATATGCTAAATCGGTCGGTCTTCAGGTGACGGGCTATGCTCCATTCGGCTCGCCCGCCCTAATGACGTACGTTTCGTTTTCGCTTGCTCATGCTTATTCACGTTTTGGTTTCTCAGTTGGACTGACCTGTGTGGCCCCCTAAACAGGACACTGTGATAGGAACGCCGCGTCCAAGTAATAAACGTGAACCTAAACATAATTCCGGAGAGGGCAAAATATTCCCGTATCCAAGCCCCAACAATAACATTAATATAAAACAAAGCCGTTGCCCTGGTCTTACCCTAAACCTTAACTCTGCAGTTAACGCTAGCCCCTGCCTTAACCCTAGACTTGATCTTAACCTACCTTACCGTTAACGTTAAATTTAGCCTTAAACCTAATCCTTAAGCTTAGACCTGACACTAATTTCACTGGCAGTTGGCTCAAAGCCACCCCTAGTACAGGTGGTTACTGTTCTCATATCTTGTTTAGGGGGCTTCTCTCTCCTCCGAGCGGAATTTATGTCTGGAAATTTGAGATCTTTTTTTAGTTCTGAGGAGCAACAGACTGAACGAACATAGCAAATATCAGTCAGGAACCTAGATGAAGAATGCTGCAACTGGTGCAAACTTCTGTTCTATCAGGATGTTTGATTAGCTCTCCCTTTCTAACCCCACCATTCTTTATCCTCATCCTCTCTGCTCCTCCTCCTCCT
>CACRXP010000220.1:681699-698464 GCA_902702965.1 Spirometra erinaceieuropaei
ACACCGCCACCTAAACCGGCATCATCTGCCGAGCTGCACAGTTATCTCCTATTAACTCGCGAAGATTCCACAATGGTTCGCCTTCCAGCACTTTTCACATCTTCTCTACTGCCCTCCTTAAATTCTCAATTAGTTATCCGTGTTATCCCAACTGGCACTAGTGCTGTCGACCTACCCAGCCGTGGCTAGTAAAACCAACTCTTGAGTATGAAAGAAAGGGCGCGAAACGCCTGAGGGGGGAAGGAGTGCGTCGTCGTCCCACATCTTCGCCGTAAATTGCGCCAGTTAGTTTTCTGCTGGTTTTGGGGCAGCCTCGTTGCTAATCTGGTCAGACAGCACGGATTTTCTGACGCCCGCGTGCGCCATTTCTGACTTCAGACGAGAGGACTCGTCCAGGACACGCCTGCATTTATAGCACAGACCCGGGAGCACTATTTTTTTTATTGACGTCGCATACTACTTACACCGCCTCAGGGAGATTGAAGGCACGTTACATCGTCTGTCACTGTCTAGCCCAACTATGACCTGTGGAAGATATTCTCAGTTTAACGAAGGCCTTCTAACAAACGAGATTTCTTATTTTCTTGCACCCCTGCGCCATAAATTTGTCGTTAAACAGGGCGATTGCCATTGTTATTTGGGGGAGGGGGTGGGAGAACGAGCAGTAGTCACTTGCGCATAAATTGCATTGTGGTGTGGTTGCCCTGTACAACATCTGCCTGACTGGTTCTTTCCACACATCTGTCATATTCTAATGGCGGGAATACCCTAATATAACTAGAGATGAGTTTGGACACAGTGGGTGGCCTTGCACAGAGCCGCGTCTACGCGCGCCGCACACATGCCCATGCCCATTATTGCCATATCGCCCTTCGCACATACGTATGACTCCGCCTCCCCCAAGCGGTTACCGGGACGTGTCTGCCGCGCTCTATCCAGCCTCGAAACTGTCGTTGCGTGCTGGGCGCCAGGTGCAGTCAGAGGAGGATTGCCTGCAGCTGCCGATCTTTCAAGGTCGTTACTCCCCTCTAACCACTCAAAACGTCCCATGTCATTGCCACAAGCTTCAAACCAAGGAAACTCCTATTTGGCAGTAAATTTTTATATTTGGTCAGTGTTGGGAATCAGCCCCTACTTTTCGCACGAAGGAAACTCACTGACTGAACGAGCGGTTTACTACGCTTAAACAGGGCGCGTTGCGTGTACCGATGTTTCTACTATACGTACTCCCTATGACGACATTCACCATGACTACCAGCTGGTCAACACTCGCATTTAAACAATTGGCATAATCACGGAGGCACAAGAGCGTTATACCTGTTCGTTTTCATAACCCTAATCTACAGTGGTACGAGAAAATTGTTTACCAGCGGCTCATGCCGCTGTCGGGCTCCTGTAAATTTTATAGGACAGGTGTCAGATCAGACGTCAGTCCTGGTGGTTCGCGGCTGCCTACACTCCAGACGCAAAGGTCAGCATATTTCGCCGTTTGCCCACCATCCGGATAGGCAACAGCTAGTTAAACTGACAAGACTGTTCCTTCCGTTTATTGAATTCCACGAGTTAAAGCTTTATTCGACACCATTTGAGGGGTAGCAGGGTAGCTCTATACCCCTGTTTCTTTACTCCTTTAAACACCCTGCCTTTACTTCAGATTCTGGAGGTCGGCGAGGAAATTGTGGAACTGGAGGTCAGCGGTTTCAACACCACTGAGACCACTGTGATAGCCGCCAACCTCGGCCAAACCCATTCTCAGCCTTCCAAGTCTCCGCCCCTGGGGTCTATGGGTACCTCACCAAACGCCCAGACCACGCCCAACGAGTCGACTAGCCTATGTGTGGGCAAGGACTATCCGTATATTCTACAGGTGACTGCCCTTTCTCTCGTTAATGGTACTACTGCTTACCGTCTTTCGTTATTTCACCTCTCCCCAACCCGCCATCTTGCCGTCCTCTTTTTTCGCTGCAAAGCCCGAAAAGATGGCTCCTCAGTAAACTCTTCGACGTGCCGGTCCATTGCACCTACAAGGCCACTTTTTGCCTCCTGTTTCTTTGCTTCTGGTTGGTCCGGAAAGTCTTCTCACGCACATACTTTTCTTGTACAGGTCTCACCGACCTCTCTTCGCTTGCTGGATGGTCCACGCCTGTTGGAGCACCTCCAGCTAACCACGGAGTGGCGAATCTACCTGGCCAGCGTCACCGATCCCTACGTACTTGTCGGCACGGAGGACGATGACCTCATCCTCGCCGCCCTGCGCGACGCTCCCCTACTAGACGAGACGCTGGCCTCACGAGGCGTCTATCAGGGCAGTAGTCTTCTTCATCAAAGCACAGACTTCGGTGCTATGGACTATGGTGATCAGGCACTTTCGGCGGCCGAAAATCTGCCCTTTTCACGTTACCTTGAGCTCAGTCGACCCAAGGTGAACCAGGTGAGCTACCTCCCTGACACATTTATGTACGAGCTTAAATATTTTTACCTTCTCCTTCTGACGCATTTCGCCTGTATAACCCTGGGTGTGGAGTTGTGGCCTGTTTGAACCCTCAGGCACTAGACCAGGCTCTTAACCCACACGGATTCTCGTCGGATGCGATTGTTGGCTGTTCTGGTGCAGACCTTGTATCCTTTCTATTGGCGCGGGGTGAGATTATTATTGACAAAGAAGAAGCTTGACCAGTACAGGGATATGTACCTTCACGGCCTCAGAAACTAACAAATTTACCCACTGTACTACCCACCCCAAAGTTTTACGTTACAAAGCATGCTACTCCCTATATTTAAGTAGTATTACCTTTTGACTTTTCGTCATCTCCTGACCGAAGCATATACGTTTGCTTCGATATTACTTGGTCCATTCAGTACCGCGTACTGGTTATTGTGCAATTTTGACATAGAAGACATTAACAGACAAATGTATACCAGTCACCAATGCTTGTTGTATGCAATTTCTTACCTAATGTTCTTTGACACTTGCCTTACACATTGTTTTTTATGACGTTATTGTAGCCAAAAGGGAGTTCAAAGGCGCTCGCCTACTTTTCTCTTAATAAATCTGATCTGCAAGACGAGGGAATGGGAATGGCCGTTTCGGGCCGACCTACCGTCGTCAGCCAGCCATATCAAACCAGCCAGGTTTAAACTCGGCTCCACTTGGTCAAGGAGTCACCCACCCTGTTACTTAGACCACAGGCTCCTGTACTGTTGGTTGTGACCGGAAATGTTCAAAATCATTCTGATTGCTAGGCTGAGTAGGGGCCTTTTTCCCACCGTCATCGCATGGCGACCACGTGATGATGCGCAGTCAACAGCCCAGGTATACTACTGCCAACCACAAGAGAAAATTAGACAACTTCTTCTGACCCGCTCATCTTCGTCATCCAGCCTTTGACTAATCCCGAGTTCAGTCAGTATATTTGGAGTAGATAACAGAAGCCTTTAAAACTCCATTTAAACGCACAGGTGTGCATATAAAGTAGTTAAGTTGCAAAAATTTTCACATTTAATTTTAGTGTGCAAAATTCATAAAACACCGACATTCGTCTTCGGTGACCTACTCAAGTAGGGTTGATTATCTGGTTTGAAGTCACACTTCACAAAGCAACGCTGTACGGATGCAAAGTACATCCCGCAGCGTCCTGCTCTCTCTGACTCAGGAGGCGAAAATTCATGAGACGCCTTACAAAGGCCGGCTAAACAAAATGCAGCGCTTGGTGGCCACTACACTGCCTGGGAAGAGGACGGCGACTTCGACATGATTTTGATAATAGGGAATGAGGATTACGAGACGTTGGTTTTACTCTTTCGTCCAATGGCTTTATTTCCCTCCCAACTGGAGGCAGTGGCTGACATGGCATTCGACCTTCGTCTAAGCGTGCTGTACACATGCTGGTCCATAAGTCTGTACGTATCGCATTTGGGTTTGGCCTCTCGCAAGTCCGATGACGACCTGTCTCCTGTTTCTATTTTTATCCCTTCTCAGGTCTCGGCTCCCCAGTGCTTCTGCCTGTATCACGACAGAAGCGGTCGTCTGGCGCGTTGGTTGCACTTCAACAGCCAGGCTGATGCCTCTCTACTCTGGATGCCCAATCAGACCGACTCTACGAAGAACAACAACGTGGACGTCGACGGGTAAGCCACCCCCCCCCCTCCCCTATCACACGCAAGCGGCGACGGCGGCCCTATGAAGACTCTACTTATACTTATATTTGGTACGGCCGTGATCATGCCTGATCTAGCCAGCCACGACGATATCCCGAACTGTACCTCTCCATGCGTGACGATCCGCAGCAGCAGATCTGGGCCCATTCTTTTCGCCAACGATGGAGACCGAATACGGAAGGTCCAAGAACCACCTCCATATCTTGACAAACTGTGCTGAGCCAGGTTTTGATTTGACCCCTTCTTCGACGCCTCCACTGGGGCAACGGTACTGGATCGAGGGCAGTAACACTGAGCTCCTAAGGTGGACGACGAAGAACGTGTCCTGACTACTGCAGGCGTCTTTCTTGGATGGCCTGGACTATCCTCGCGATGTTGTCGCAGCGAGCGCGGACTGTCTCATTTGACACGAAGCCAGTGTACTTCATTCGAAAGATGGTCCTCGAGCTGTGGTCGCCAAATACCTTTCAGTTTTCTCTCGCCCTCCACGCGCACAGTCCAGAATTCACAACCATAGAGAAGGACAGACCGGACAGATGCACGATGCACGCGAATCTTAATGGCGATAGAGAGGTCGCGTCGAGTCCATAGACATTTTCTAAGGCTTGAGAAAACCCGTCGGGCAGCATCAATTTGAGCGACAATGTCATTCTTCTCTGTCCATTCGACAGCAGCCTCGTCCCGAGGTATTTAGAACTGTCTGCTTCTTCACGTTAACGGCCATCAGTCCCGAGAGGCGACTTCACCTGATCAGGGATGCAGCTTAAAAACACTTTAGTCTTCCCGGCGTTTATGGATAAACCGACCGATTTGGCGACCTCGTTCACCCGTGACACCATAGACTACACTTTGGTTTTCTCAGCGTTTATGGATAAACCGACCGGTTTAGCAACCTTGTTCACTCGTGACTCCATGGATTGTAGATCGTCAAAGCTTGAAGCTAGTAAGGCAAGATCGGTCAGCTAGTGTCCGGGTGCATTGTACGGCATCTCCGGCCACGACGCATCTTGACGCGCCTAGGAAGTTATATAGCGGAGCGCTCTAACAACGTGTAAATAGCGCGTTTGCGACTCACGGTTTTATGGTGTCATTTTCTTAATGGACTGACTTCTTTTGTGTTTTCTGGGACCTAAGTGTCACCCACTTACTGAGAGAGCATAGGGGTTTTTGTTAAATGCAGCAAACGTGGCTCAGTTCTGTGGCACGCCAGTCTCATATAGTGACTGGCGACGCGTCCGACCGCATGCTAAAGACACTGTTGATTGCAATGAGTGCTTGAAGGCTCTTAGCTGATATTATACATTTATTTGTTCCACAATACCTCACGTTGCGCCTAATACTGAACATATGCCAAAATATTGCAATTTTTAAGTATTGTTTTACTCTCTCCAGTCTCGGGCAAAGAATATATTGTTTCGTCGACTTAGTTGTTTTCAGACCGCCAATGCGCATTATTGCTATGTGACTTCCACATGCTACATGTCTTAATGTATCGCTTAATCCTATGGGACTTCAACTTTACATTCAACGACGCCGTGCCGGGTGGGCACAGATAAAGACCCGAGAGGTGACCACCTCTTTGACTCACTAAGAGGCTCATTCTCGAAAAAGGTTTTGTTCGCCAGCCATCATCCAACTCGCCATCATGACCTTCGTTAGTCAGGTCTGGCCCCGTGTCTTGTTGAACCGTGCTTTCTTAGGTCGGGATTTTTCAAAACCACAGGATAAGCCGCACTGACGCCATGCTGCGGATGGGACCGACCGTAGGAGATATTCAATCAGACAACGCTTGGGACAGTTCGTCGACATCCCGAATATGCATCCACAATCTGTTCGAGTTAGGGCATAATGCTGTCCTCCCGACCAACAGAACGAGCTCACCTCAGCCTAAGCGACTGGGACGCAATCTTCTTGCGTGTCGGTGATTGCCGGTCCCGTTGAATAATGTGCCAGGATGCCGTCTTAATTCGTCTCATTTAATAAAGTTAGGGTGTAAGAAATGTGTAGGATGATTTACCATAGCAGCATAGGTACCAGTTAAAAGCCCAGACTACGGACCACGCGGAAGTTTCACTGGACCAATACGGGGGCCTGTTCAGTGTACGGCACGCGTTATTGGACTGTCCACCCCATAACAAAAGCCATACATTGGGGCGGGGGAAATGTTGTGGCACGCCTAGGCGCGGGCCCAATCCTCGCTTCGGATGGCTGACCAGCTCGGCCAGTTGACTGGTAGAGGGGAGAGAGGACGAAGCTGGGGACTGCTTTCCCACGACACTCTGACGCGCCCTTAAACTCACAGCACGCTTAAAGCCGCGGCTGGGAGGGGTTAGCTACCGGTGGGACAACTCGGCCTCTGGCGCTCCCGCTCTGTTGGAATCCGAGTCGCCCCATTTCTAGTTTCTGCAAATCCCCCGTCCATTATGCGCTGACCAGACGTGTGTGGCTCGCGCAGATCCCGCCTCCGATCTCCTTGATTCTGTCTTGACACCGTCCACCAGGTGGGGGAATATGTAGGGGGGAGGTTTTCTTCTACCCGCTTTCGGTATATTTTAGATGTCGGAACTGCATCCTTGTTTTGTCTTTATCGCCTGCTCTCACCTTTATCTTTCTCGCCGCTCCCCCCCCCCCCCTCCGCCCCAGGGAGACTCAGCTCAGTGCGCTGGATGAAGAAGATATCCTCCTCTACGGTGAGGTCATCAGCACGGTGAAGAAGGAGAAAGTACCCAGCGCTCCCCCCGTCCCCGAGCCAGCCTCCTCTCCGCCCCTGAATCAGGAGGACTCGCAGCCCACACTGTACGTCTGATCCCGACTGGGTTCTCTTGACTCATTCTCCGCCCTCTCCACCCGTCCCGTTCATCCTTAAAACCTCATTCCTCTTTCCCCATTGACTACCTTGAAGGAACGACTCAGCACCCTGATTTATCTGTCCTCTGTATACTTTTAGGCCCAATCGCTTCACCCCGACAGACCTCTACTTCGCCTTCATCGTGTTCTCTAACGGTGTACTTGAGGTACGTTGGGAACATCATCGCCCGTTTTACCCATCTCATCACATTTACGTGCATTACTTGAGTTATGTTAGAAAAGGTGACTTGGACAGCGTCGGGAACTCTCCCTCTCCCCCTTGCCCTGACTTGGTCAATTCGACTACCGTAGGTTCATGCATAGCCTGCCTTTGTTTCATATGACGGGCATCCAGGTGAAATTTGCCACACTTGGTTGAGAAAACACTTTCCTTTGAGCATAATCGATCTTTACCGACTCCAAGTCCGGAACTCGGTTAGGCCGTAGTTCGCCGAACAACGGGGAAATGGTCTGCTGTGCTTCCTGGATTCGAAGGTGGGTTCTCCCTCCACCCCTCCGATGCACCAATCAGGATGAGTGGGTGTAATCAATACGCGCGACGGATCAACTTTCCCCCAACAACAATTCGCGAAACTGGCACATTCGAGTATGCAATACCGCTAACTGCCACGTATGCAGAGACTGCACATGTCCTAAATCCATCGATACAAAGTCGATAAGAACCCTGCCAGCCAAAGCCAGAGGATGGTAATAATTTGGCTCGAAGTATGCCGACTGAACATGGGTTCGCCATTGTGCATCAGGCCCTGAAGTCGCTGGTATGATTATAAGTTGACGATAGAGGCGCTCCAGCGTAGGATCTTAATAACTCGCCGGATAGTGTGCCGATCCAATATTGTTGGACCATTTCATGTCGGACCTTAAAGTCGCTCTTACGACCATCGATTACTGTAAAAGAAAAACCGAGAAGGGTCTGGTAGCACTGGCCAACAGGAAGCCACTGTTATGAATCGCGCGCCGAGCAGCGGATGCTTGTAGTTGAAATGTAAGCGTGCGGATTTTCCGACACAAAACCGCAAGGTACTTAAGCCCACTGCAAATATAATGCACTATTCAGAATTGTGGCGGCTGACAGCGGGTAAAACCCTAATTGGTGGCGGCAACATTTGACGTGCCCTTATAATGCTTTTGTCTATAAGCTTTTTCTAAATAGCCTATTTGCTAGATCGGCGCCCGAAGGTGTTACCTCTCCACGTGTCATAAGTGCTTGTTGGCTAAATTAGCCTTTTCTGAAGAGCATCTCGTTATCCGTCACTTGGGGTTCTGTTAAGTAATGTATAACTACGTTTCCGGGCGGGTCTTGTCTTATCGAAGATCCTGTAGCAATCGTGATCCGACGTAAATGAACTTTTGACGACTGCCAGAAATTAACACCCATATGGAGGACTTTCACAATTCTCAAACTAATGGGTCCACATTTCCGCACCTTTTCACCTTTCGGGCTGATCGTGGTCATCAGTTACTGCCGGCATGCGTGTGTATGTTTGTCAGGCGCTTACTTAAACGAGGCTTTCTATAGTGTGCCTCCCCAACGTCTCCTATACAAGCTTAACCGTATAGGGGTAAGGGACGCGCCGTTGAAGTGAATGGAAGACTTCTTGATTGATCAATCTCAGATTGTCCGTCTTGGCAACGAGTGATCGACGAAGGTGGGGGTTGAGGGCGGAGTCCCTCAGGGCTCCGTTTGTGGCCTTATCCTCTCCCTTATGTTTACTGATGACTGCATCCGTGGGTTGGACTGCGACATCGCCATGTTTGCTGACGACTGAAGGCCTTGAAGCGTCATCCGTAACGAAGATGTTGAAACCAATCTACAGGGAAGCTTACATCTAGTAGAGCGATGATCAAAGCCTCTGGCTCCTGGCTCCCGTTCTGCGAATCATCTGAACCAGCAATGCACTCCGGAGGATGTACTTTCTGAAACACGCATCGCTACCAGAAGTGGAGACTCAGATGGATCTGGGAGTTTGGATCACACCCGCACTGAAGCCATCGTTACACAGCTTGAAAGTAGCCAAATACTCAGTGGCAAACTTGTATCTCATCAAGCGGGCTCTTGCGAATTTCGATGAAGTTTACTTTGGTGAGGTCTTCGAGATATTCGTGCGACTTCGATTGGATTTCTCCATCCAAGCCTGGAGATCTTCGACTGTCCAAATCCTCCCCACCCTTGAAAAAGTTCATCGACGTGCAACGAAACTTGTCCGAGGCGAAGGCTACCTGCCTTATGAAACACGACTGTTCAGTCTTGACCTTTTTTCCTTTAGACCACGGGCAGCTACGTGGTGACCTAATGCAAGCTTTTCGCATGCCTTGCATCCGACGATCTCCTTGAGATGGCCACCACTAGTAGCTTGAGGGGGCATCCTCTCAAACTACGTGTGACTGGGGTAAGACTGCACGCGAGGAGGTTTTTATTTCCCAACAGAGTGATTAAGGCATGGAATGCTCTGTCTGTGGGCGTTGTCACGTCCTCATCCGTGGGGACGTTTAGGCGGAAACTTGACCAGTACAGCTACCAGAACCTAACTCATTCCTCCCCTCGCGCCACCCCTCGAAAGTTAAACGTCACACAACATGCTGCTGTCTGTGCTCAAGTAACACCATTTTATAGTTGTGTTAAATACATCGTCGAATGACGTGCTGTCTAGTGTACCCTGTTTGATGTTTAAGTGTTTATTTCCATACTACTTACCATATGTCAGTAACGAGGTTTGATACATTCTCAGTTTTTGTCACGCCACCCGTCCTACATGATATTTTGTCAACTGAGCGCTTGACTTCACATTTTGCTTCTCTGGCACTCGCCTGCCCTTTCGGATGGTGTCAACCGTCTCCCGTCAGTCTTTTATGGGACACAGAACTTAACACCCTCTCTATCTCCTGTTCTGCCCTGTACAGATCTACAGTGTACCCGACTTCACCTGTCTATACGAGGTGCAGCAATTCTCTGGCCTGCCTAATATGCTCTGTGACAGTCGGTGGCAGACGGAGGATAAGCAGACTACCAACAAGCCGTCCAAGATCGCCAGGTTGGTGCTCCCTCAACAGACTTTTTTCCTTTCTGTGACCAGCCCTTGATCCCTCAGCCGGAGTTGCTATGTGCAGTAAATTTGGTGACTCATGAAATGTGCCGACATTTACGGGACATTACTTATTACTTGCAAACCAGCACGGATGAACGGACGAAGACTCCGAGTTGATAATTAAGAACTTTAAACGGATTGAAAACACAAATGAGACATTGCGTTTTACAGAAGTAGTAAAAAAAAACGGAAATTCTGAAGACGTGAAAAATTGTTGAACTGAGCAAACTTACGTTTTGAGTGTACAAAAAGCCATTTCATGCCAAAAAACTGCGTAAATAAAACAGCGCGAATTGAAAAGCTTTTTAAAATAGTCCTTTAGTGACGTTTGCACTAAATATCCCGTAGGAATTGGTGTAAAATCAAGTATGGCGGTTAGCCAACAGCCTACATTTTGAGTTTAGATTACAGAATAATTCCACGAGAAGTCAAACAGGAGTTCGCGCCTCCCCCCCAAAATGAGCCACATAGTAGATGCGCTGGACCAAAACGGGGGCCATATCGGATTCAGGCAGGCGTTATCGGATTGCGCACCATAGCAAATGCCAACATCTAGGGGGTGCGGTGGCCGACCCGGTTGCCGGCAGACGTCGCGCACACCGTGACCCCTGCGGCCCCCCACCATTGTTGTTGATTGAAATGCTGGTGATTTGCTGTGTGGACCAGGGGATGTGGAGTGGAGCGCCAAGTTGCGGACTCGACCTGCGCCCTACCTCGCCTCCGGTCTTCTTGACTCTGTCTTGACGCCGGGTCCAGGCGTGGGAGAAAGAGAGGGCGTGGTAGATGCTGCGCAAGTCCACGGTCACTGTAAACCAGTTTACGCACAAGTCACCGTCCCTGCACTCATGTTGCTGTGGAGCATACGGTGGAAACTGTCGGCAAGGACGGTCGAACTGTCATAAGGACGTCGCTGGAGTGAACGTCTTCATAAGAGCCGGTCAATGAGTAATAGATTTGACAGATGCAATCGCAAACATACCATTTTGTGTATGTTTACGGGACTTTCCTCTGTCAAGTTTTTTTGCAGTTTTTTCTGTACACAGTGTAGGCGGCCGAAAAGAAGTTCTTTCAAAAGCTGGCGTCTTAACTTGACTGAATTATCTTGAGATTATGCTCCACGGTGATTAATATTACAACCTTACTTAATTAATATTTTCTTGTCGAAAACGCATTTCTGAATTTTGGTCAACACTTCATGAGTTAGCGCATATGCTGTACATGCGCGGATGCGCTATTGGCATAGGAAACTACCCAAATACGAGGTAACCTATATTTCCGCTCAAATTTGCAAATATTATGACTGATAAAATTACTTATAGGCATATTCTGCATGCAAAAAGGCCATTTTCCGGAACAGGCTAGATGAATAAGTAGAATTTATAGCATTTTAGGTGCTTAAAATTGGTTGTCTTAGTTTCTATCGTCATGTTTCATGAGTTAGATCACATACTGTAAATCTAAATTACGAAAGGTGGAATTGTCACATTATACAATAAATTTTCCAAGTGTTGCTCGTAGTTTTGTTTACAAAGCAACCAGGATGCCAAATGTTACACGATGACCTTGTAAGAATGTTTATTTCAGTTAACCGCAAAGGAGAAGACCAAGTGGAGCTCCACGGATCGACCTCGACCGATCTGTCGGCTGTCAGGGACCCCGTTGACTTAATGGCATACGACATAGACATTCGTTGAAACCGCCCACGGTCATTTGCCCCAAGAGCGTGTAATGCTGTCGCAACAGGTGGCGAATAAACTGCCCTGAACTGCTGGTGGATCCTTTGGTTTCGATAGCAGTACTATGCGAAATACTCTGTGGGAAAACGACGGCCCAACTGTTTTTGATCCCACAATACCAGCCCGAACCACTGTTCGCGGATCATTCTACCCTCGTCTTAAAGTAAAGCAGCATAGCTTGTTGATATCTCAAAAATTAGGTCTCCAAACAATTCAGTTCAGGTGGAAAACGGCATCATCAGTGAAGAGGGTATCACCCCCGGGATGGTTTATGAGCCTCATTAGTAGGATAGAAAACTGGAATATGCTGTTTCTCACAGTGAACCGAATTTTGAACTATGACAGTAAGTGCAACGAGATGCTTCATTCCGAAGTGTGTGTGTGTGTCATTTGTCTTAGCTGAGCATGACAAACAGTTGACTGCAATTGGGAAGTGGGTGACCTAATTTGGGAGTAGACATCTTTTTTCACCCAAGTAAGCAGCCAATTTTGCAACCTTTTCACGTGGTCAAGTTCATTTTCATTGCTTTAACATATTGAGAAAGTTGTTAGTGGGCGCAAATACCGTTTACTTGAAATTTGCTAAAACTCGATCCGCCGATGCATTGGGCTGAAAACTTGTCATGAGATCAGCGCGGTTTTTTTCTATGGGAACGGCAGATGATTTGTAGAGGCAAAAATGAAATGCCGTCCGCGCTCTCTCGATAGACTTTTTCCCTTGTTTTCAGACTAGCCCTTGATTCCTCTGCTTACCATCCAATCGGTTCGTGAGCTCGACTCAACCGCGAAAACTCGAGCTTAAATCAAGGAGCTTTTCCTTCCGATCGCCGTAACATCTGTCCGTTTTCGTTTCAGCCTGCTTCCTGAAGTTGAGGATATTCCCCCTACGATTCGCGAGATCAGCGTCTTTCCAATGGGCACTGAACATGACCGTCCTGTCCTCTTGGTAGGTAGTCATTGGTTGTTTGCTAATATCCAGTTCTCCATTCATGCCTGTATTTTCCATCAGTTTTCTTTCTCCCTCCTCCTCCTTCTCCTCCTCCTCCTCCTCCTCCTCCTCCTCCTGGACCTTCTGCTCCTTGTGCTCCACGCCCTCCCCAACCCTCCTGCCCCTGCTGATTGCTTGTTTTTCGGAGTTCAGACTACCTTTTGTCCATTCTTCATTAAAGGTGCGAACTACTCATGAAGTGGTCTGTTATGAGGCCCTCTGTCCTTGCCCTGGCGAGGCGCTGCCGCTGACACCGGGCAATCCCCAGGTCTGCGGGATCAGTCCTCTGCGCTGGCGACGACTGCCCATTGCTTGCCCCCTCCTGGCACCTAGGCGCCTTCGCTCGGATCCCAGGATCACGGATCTGCAGGTCTGTCCCGTAGTCATCGCGTTCCTCCACTCTCCGCTTTTCTGTGCTCTGTCACCTCACTTCTTTTGAGGGGTGTCAACCCGTTGATCGTATCTGTCGGGTGGAGCTGTGACGCTGAGCAACTCGGTTCTGTAACAGGAGTTAGACGGAGACCTTTTTGTTCCGTCAGCCACTGTGCCCAATCTGACCCCTGATAGTTTACAGTCGCATCCGATCATGTCCATCGTGTGCTCCGCAACAAAATGAAGCAGGCACGGTGACGTGCGCAGCATCGACCGCACTTCCTCCTCCCTCCCACTTGGCCTGTTGTCAAGACATAGTTAAGAAGACCGGAGGCGGACGCTCACAAGCCTTGGGGCCCAGAAAGGTGATACACAGTCTCGCATTTGCCTGGGCCATCACCTTTCAAGGGCTGGGTAATCAGTCAGTCAGCGACTGAAAGGCATTAAGTACCACAAACCTCTCACATGCGTGACAATGCCGCAAATCTGACCCCCAGAAAGCCTGGCACGAACTCGCCCCATGTGCGGGAGAGAAACGATTGAAAAAGGTCAACCTAACGCCTAGTTTCTTCCCCCAAAACTGATCGACTCGCTTTTAAACATCACGACACGCTTTAACATGACCCTGATCCCAACCGCCTCTCCAATGAGCATGTCCGATACATGAAGTCCGTTTCGTGTGCGCACAGGAATCAGCACGAAAGTAGTGCAGCCCCGCCAGTCACTGCACGTCTTCAGTCGTTTCTAGTATGTCTTACCCGGGGGGAACGGGATTGGCTTTAACAGAGACAGCGGAGTGGTTGGTGCCACGAAGGTCCCACCTCCCGTAGCCCAATTTGCGCGCAAGCTACCACTGCGTCTCCGAAGACGAATAAACTCTCGTGCTCGTATATCTCTTTCAAGCTGTGTCTATCTTGTGGACGCTGGCAATAGTCAGTCACATGGAAGTCACACGCACTGGTCCCTCAAGTTTGTAGAATAAAACCCAGTTGATTCCAATGTGCTGCTTCGCAGTGGTTTCGGCTAAGGTAGTGGGTGTACCTGGACGCTAAGTCCCGGTTGACAGGAGAAGTCGGAGACACCAGAGTAAGGACTTTATTCCGTGTGCAATCCTGAGTCGTTGCCCGCTGACGTGGCCAGGGTGTGTGCTGACCCTGCTAAGTCATGCCTGAGTCTGCTGTCTCGATGCCCGTTGTGTATGCTTTTGAGCCAGGTAAAGATTGCTAGTTTTCGATTGATGCAGTCTACCTTACCTGAGGGATAATTCCTTTGTGGGTAAGATGTTGTTATTTAGCCCCACTTTATGGACACAATACTGTTGGGGTTGGGGTTAGGGTTAGGGGTTATGTCAACTATTTCTCAATCACTCAAAGTACAACCGCGCATTCCCAATAGCTTCTTCTTTTGCATACAATAACTTGACCCCGTCACCTGAGCGTTCCCCAGTCCCACTTCTAAAAATTCCTATTACCTCCGTTCCCGTATTACAGGTGGCTGGGGCTTGTTTACTTCAGGTGTGGCACCCCTTTGTCTTGAAATGATGTACGTTCCATCGTGTGAGGCACAGATCACGGTGACTGCTCGGACATCCGTGTGTTAAGTCAGCCAAGTGGCGCATTTGATGTTGGTAGCAGCAGGAGTATCATCTTTAATATAATGAGCTAAGGTCGTTTAGAGTCGGTCTGACTCATTTCCCACCAATCGTCTGTCAGCGGCTCTTCGGAGTCAAACCGTCCGAGGACGTGATTGGATACAGCGATTTGCGTGGTACTAAACCCCGCCTGCGCGTCCCACGCACGTCACGTTTCCTCCCGCACACAAGGCAGGCCTCGTTAATTTGGATCGGACATGTATCAGAGCCGCCATGAGTCATAAACGTACTCTGATAAGACGCAATAGCCTTCCTCCTTTGGTTCTAAAGCTTCCCCGCTAACTTCCTAGCCGAAGACCTATCTCCGGTTTCGCTTAACGCCTTCCCTATAGTTTTAGTCAGCGGTTGCTTGCATTTTTTCGACTCTGTGTCTGATGCTGATATCGTTAATACGCGGCAGATCTTGACTTTGCCTGGCGAGGAGTGTGGCGCGCAGAGATATCGGGCCACATATTGACCGCTTGAGTGATTTTGTAAAATATCTTTTTATACTTCACGAAGACGAAAGATTTCAGTAGTCAGAGCCTGCCCGCGTTTTATTCTGTCCCTCCTGCCGAGTAGACTGATTGCGTAATTTACTGCTTATCTCCCACCTCTGTCCCTTCCTCCTACCTAGGCGAAGCTGACAGCCAAGATGTCAATGCTGCGACCGTTTGAAGACATCGGCGGACATCGGGGAGTGTTTGTCTGCGGCAGTCAACCGATGTGGCTTTTTGCCACTGACAGGGGCCACATCCGCGTCTTTCCGCACACTATAGACGGCGTCATGACAAGTTTTGCCGCTTTGAACACCGCTGCCTGCCCCAAGGGCTTTGTCTACTTTACGCACGCGGTATGCACACTAATTACTACTTGTTATCGTTAAGTAGGCAATTAATTGCCATTATTTTATAAAATGAAGTCATTATGGTGGCATGCTCTTAAATCGTAGAATGAAATGCGCCTGGCCACTCTGCCTCAGGGCTATTCCTACGAAGAGGAGTTGGGTATTCGAAGCATCCAACTGGATGGACGTCCGCACTTTGTACAGTACCACTTGGAAAGCAAGGTTTGTCAGTTTGCCATTTTTGTTCCAACCCAATTTTGCTTACCTTCCCCTCTATTTTTCTACAACCACATGCATGGTTTGTGTCCCCTGTTGTTTGATAAGACCTACGTCGTGGTATCGAGTCATGCAACCGAGGCCCGAACCATCTTTCGGCTCAACGCCGAGGGCAACAAGGAGGAGGAGGAAGTTAAACGTCCGGCCGACTGCGTCTATCCTCTCCTCGACGCCTACAAGCTTCAAGTCTTCTCGCCCGTCGCCTCCACTCCCAACAGCTCTCCTAACTGGGAACTTGTTCCAAACTCTCTGTGAGTTGTCAGTAATTTGCTTATTCCGTAGCCTGGCGTCTCCCGTACCGTCGAAAGTCGGCATGCCGTAGGCGCCGGAGTTGATTAACGCAAAAAAGAGAGAAAACATATTGAATCGGGTTTTTGACACTTTTTCAAACAGTGGACATGATTTCGAGTTGCTGCGTGCATTGCGCTACAGCAGCCTTCCCGTTTCAATCCAGCCGTCTGCCGACATATGTGATGTTTTAGCGTTTAAAGCAAATGATGTCTCTTACGAGTGCCTTCTGGCAAAATTTTGTCGGAGCTGTTTTGTACGAAATAATAGTTTATTAAGATTTTTTGAAAAAAACCGAAAAATATGACCCAAATGTGATTAAACTCGCGTCGTCCGGCGGCGCCTCGTAGCTCAGGTGGTTAGAGCGTTGGCTATACTGAAGCCTTCAACTTACTGTCGTGGGTTCGAATCCCGCCGAGGTGCCGAGTTTTTCACAGTTGGGTCAATGTGAATTATTCAAAATCTGCCAACACATCTATGAAATATTTTTTTAGTTTCAGTATACGATGCCGACTT
>CACRXP010000220.1:698536-712781 GCA_902702965.1 Spirometra erinaceieuropaei
CCTGTCTTGTCACAGCACAACTGGCCTCCGAGCAGACCATCCAGGGCACGAAGGATTACCTGGCCCTGGGCAGTAACCTGTCCTACGGCGAGGAGATTCCGGTGCGTGGTCGCATCCTCCTCATCGACATCATCGAAGTGGTTCCCGAACCGGGTCAACCACTCACTCGTCACCGAGTGAAGACTGTCTTCGACGGAGACCAGAAGGGTCCCGTCACAGCACTGGCCAGCTGTCAGGGTCATCTGGTCAGCGCTGTCGGTCAGAAGGTGGGTACTGGACAGCGAACGGCTGTGTCTGCAAATGCTTCTTGTTCACCCCCAGACTAGGCTGACATTCGTTTACAGTTAATTTCCACGCCCCCCGACTGTCACATTTGCGATCTGCACACACACACGGCTGCTGCCTACTCTCTCGTGCAGACATCGCGCTCTACTTGGATCAAGTCAAGTTTCGAACAAGTCAGAATTTCGTCAGTTGATTGTTGGGGCACTTTTGAGCTCCTATTTGGTCTCCATGCTGTTGGTGCGGGTGTTATAGCGTGGTTGGCACCAATTGATTGATAAATTTACTCAAACTCTCTACTGAATTCTTGCTGGCAGCTGTTTTTGCGTAAATGAACATAAGTGCGTGCTTGCTCGCTTTTCTGCCTTGTTTTAGTACAGTAGATGAAAAGAAATGTTGAGCGAAATTCTAAAGTGTATTTTTGGATCGAAAAGCTTTCTTCAGTAGAATTGCAAGGTTAGTTATTATGCAGTTCGTTCGAAAGAACGGTCTTCTTATCGGCCGCCTGCATAAACTACACTTGGTAGGGATGGCCACTTAAGTAGTGCGCGTTTCCCCATGGATTCTCAATGACCTTATTAACGCAAATCTATTTTATAGAAAACATGCACAAAAATATCCTTTCTTGCACTAATTTGGTAGAAAATTACGTCTTCGTTAAATTTCGTACTTGAAGAGAGAATATCTTTCGGTTTCAGAGGTTTCTAATTTTGAGATTTTTGAAGGCCCTGAGATGTCCAATCATAGAGGATCGCATCAGCGCATGTGTTGATGCTGTTTATAAAGTCAACAGCGTGTTCCACATCCATTAGAGATTTTACGAGCCCTATGTGACTTCTTCTTAATAGAGCATATAAATGTATGATTTTTCTTACATGAAAGGTATGCAGCTAAGTTTGGAAAAACTGAATGTAAGTAGCGTGACATCGAACTCGAAATTATTCAGGGGTTTAACATTTTTAAAGGACGAGTGGTACTTCTTTTTAAGTATAAAACTTGAGGAAGACGTTATTTGCTGCTAATTCAACAAAAGAAAGAATTTTGTGCGCTTTTCGTACGAAATATATCTGTATAAGAGCATTGAGAATCTAGACTAACAATTTATGCTACTTAAGTAGTCATTTCTTCGGGATTTGGTTTATGCAGGTGGCCAATAACAAGCTCGCTCAAAAGCCGGCATCTTGCCGTGACTGGAATATTTTGGGATTATGCTACACGAGAATTAATTTTGGAACCCTACTCAAGTAAACTTCGAATTCAAAACAAATTCCACAATTTCGGTTAACATTTCGTGGGAGAGAATATCAACTGTAATTACACCGTGTTGTTTGAACTTTACCTTCTGACATATCAGCTTTCATTGAAGGGCATCGCAATCTAAAATGTCAGTTCTATAAATTACATCCTTTTTATGTCTATCACGCTCCCTTTGGGCAGGAATGATGAAGAAGAAAAGATGAATACGCAACATGATTCCGAGGCCTCTAACGAAAATTTGGACGCTGTCCATCCCGTCTTTTTCCTAAAAGAACAATTGTTTCGTCCGGGCTAAAGAGACTATTATTAATGATGTCAGTCACGGATCGCCAAACAGTTTTCGTAGTGGTTTAATCGTGTAGCTTAGGTTTTCGAAAGGGTTAACGCCTCACCACAGTTAAACTTTCTTTTTCGACTATCGCTCTTACTCATCCCGCCGTCTTTTTTAGATCTACATTTGGACCCTCAAGAATGGCGATCTGATTGGAGTGGCCTTTGTCGACACCGACCTCTACATTCACAGTCTGCTCTGTGTGAAGAACCTGGTGCTGGCGGCTGATGTGCTGAAGTCCATTCAACTACTGCGTTTCCAGGCCAGCATGCGCGTTCTCTCGGTGGTCAGTCGTGACACCGCCAGTCGTGAGGTCTTTGCCACCAACTTCTTCGTTGATGGCACAAAACTCGGCTTTCTGAGTAAGTCTCTCAGCCCACTTCAGCCATACAGCAATCGCCACAATCTGGGGGCGATAGTTCGCGGAGCTTAAGAGCCAGAGTTTCAAAAGAATGTTTTCAATCGATGTATGAATTATTACTTCAAAAATTAAGTCATTCTGACTTCGCCTGACTCCATGAAACTGCGTTGTGCACAACGACCACGCAACGTAGCCTCGACAGGCAGATGAAACCAACTAAGGATAACTAGTTTATCTACCCAATGCCGGCCTGTTCCTGTCGCATAATTCTGTACTAGGTCAGTATTGGGGCCGATTGTGGACGAATTCCACCCCACACATTAACTCACATATTAATGACATTACCGACAAAGACAAGGAAGACTGGAATGGCCATTTCTGACTTATTGGCCGTCATCAGCCAGCCATGCCCGACCCCGAGGCGCGAACTCGCGATCTGTTAGTTAGAAGTCCACGCCTCTAACCACTGGGCCACGAGCCCGTTGCCCTGTCGGTTTCGATCGGGTATATACAATGGTTGAGGAGCGCTCACCGATCGTTCTTACGGAACTCACTCATTCCGTTTTGCCATACGGGCTCTCTCTCGAGCCCAACCAGCAGCCGCACATCGGCGCATGGTACAGGCAGTATATTATTACAAGTTCGAGCCTCGGGTGTTCCACATTTCGGGGTTGGGTATGACTGGCCGACGACGGCTAATAAGCCAGAAATGGCCATTCCAGTCTCCCTTGTCTTTGTCGGTAGTAACATACTGCCTATATGATGCGCCGCTGTGCGGCTACTGATTGGGCTCGAGAGAGAGCCCGTAAGGCACAACGGAACTAATGAGTTCCGTAAGAACGATCATTGAGCGCCCCCTACTGATGATGCTCGTTTAGTAGGAATCTCTAGCATGCAGATTACAGATTTGCCCCATCGATTTTCGGGAATTCAGGCATTCGGGGTGCTTCAATCCGATCGATCTTTGGGCACCCAGGCGCAGGCCTTATTTATGGTCTTTGAGTTATTTTCCTCCGAGGTACATTTAAGTATTTCGGCATGCTTTGCAATCCCGTCATCCCGCCTTTTTAACCGTATCAGCCAGCCATGTCCGACTCCGAGGTGTGCAACCCCCGAGGCTCGAATTCGCGACCTATTGGTTAGAAGCCCAAATCCCTTTATCACTTATAGGCAATTGAATGCATGGACAATCCAGTCCTAGGCAGTTTGTTAGCCTGACAAAGTACTAACACGCCATCAGAGACTGAACATCTCTTCTCACGTATCACCCTCCCGAAGGTCACTCTACAAAACAGTAGCACTATTTTATTATTTTTGTCCAAACACCTCGTTGGATGGCATCGTGTGGTTCTGTGCATTTTGGCTAAGTTAAGGAGTTTTGAATGTCCTCAGAAATTAGTCGCTAATTCGGAGTAAATTAGTCAGTTTGAGGCTTATAAACTAAGACTGAAATTTCATATGAATGTGTATATTTGTTTAAGTGTTCAATGCCATACCACCTAATACATTTCAGGCATGGTGGCTTGTCAACAGCCTACATTCTAAGTATGGCTTCCAAAACAGTTTCGGCCTTCTTTTAGATGTAGAAGGTCGTTTGGGTTGCATTTGAGGACTCACTCAAACAGGAATCCTCATAGTCGAATAAAACTGACGTCCACAACGAAATTCAACAAGGAATATGCGTTAGAGCAATTAGAAATTTTTTTTATAATAAGTTACTTTTTTGAGGAGTACATTGATACTGCCTTCCGTTGACAGATGTCTGCGTACTTTAATTTTTACAGTGAGGCCAAGAAAAATTTGACGCGTACCTAAACAAAACTAACATTTTTCTACCGTAAACGTAAGAACATGTCTTCCACTATACAGTGAGGTCATTTCCACTATTTTTGCTTGCTTTTTGACTCCGTTCTTCGATTATGAATTCACAGCAGAGCGCCCATACAAATAGTGATATTTTGCTGAAACTGTTAATGTTATGCTCGTTCTATTTCTCATTAAGGTATGCACAGAAACTAAACTACACAACAAGAAGTGTATCATATGTTTAAAACCGGAAAGGGCCATTCGGTGGTGGTCATTTATGTGACATCAGGTAGAATTTTCCAAACGGCGAGACAATTTCAGCCCATTTAAACGAAGGAATCCCTATCTGCGTTATTACTGTACTTTAGGGCACATAATCGCACAGATCTGCTAATTTGGCATTTAGGAATTGATTAAACCTCTGGTTTTCTCAAAATAACCTTTGTTAGCATGTTGATTACCACGGTTAACATCGGACATAAAAAAATTTTCAAGCTGGGCTAAATCTGTTTATTAAAGCTCTCGCAAGTAAATTACTATCCTTTCAATGAAAAAGTCGCTCAGATGCGTAACGGCAGTCTAGGACATGTATTAGCTTAATTACGTAAACACAATTTCTGCACAAGAAAAGGACATTTAATTGAAGGAAGTGGATGAGCGAACAAAATGCGCAACGTAAAGACGTCCATAATTATCGCATCAGTTTCCTTTATCAGATTTCATGATTAAGGCCACATACTATATATATTTGCATTGGAAAACAGACATCCCAAGAAATTTTATTAGAAATATGTGGAATCCTCTAGGAACGAAATAACTTATTGCTTAAATTTCCAGGGCTGCCCCTTTAGCACCTAACCATTTCACCGTGTCTGAAAAGTGATCCTGTGGTTGGCCGAAGCCTGTGCCAATGCGCGTTGACTGTACTTCGTCACCCCCTCGGCAGTGGCTGCGTTCGCCTCCATTTGTCCTTGATGAATTTGTACGTGGCATGTAAATCTATGTGCCGATCGATCCACTCCTCGTTACTTCCAGAAATTTGCGGAATTTCCTATTGGACAGGCATGTGCAAACATGCGTTTGTCCTCCCACGTTAAAAAAATATCAAGTTGTACTCGTGAATTTTCGTACATTAATTTTGTGCTATATCACGCTCTGACTTTTGCGGTTCCACTTTATCGCCAACTTTATGCGCAAGCATATCTGAAGATGTGCCTATGTCTCGGATTTTCGGCTGGCTTCCGGATTTCTGCGAACAGTGGGCCTTTTTATTTCTTGCCCATACTTCCCCAATTTGTGTAGCCAACAAATTTAAACGAACCCTACCTAATATCTAGAAGAATATAAACGGTTTATTCTGTATAATTGTAAGAGAATTGCTTGTAGGAATGTACAAGGGCTTAGAGTATACAAAATTACCGTAAAAAGTATGTTTTCTGCATCGCTGGGGGATTCTGGAACACAAACTCCGCGATCGAGAAGGGATCACTGCATATGTTCTGTAACACAGTACAAGCCCCATTTCGACGCTTTTTCGACCTGGCGCAGCACGTTTGCCCCCCTATTCATCACGCACATCCATGACCCTCAGCTTTATTCACCAGCCCTGGACTGATTGGACCATCCCCGAGGAATGCCGCGCCCGCTCTGGCTAATATCCCCCCCCCATGCCCCCACTTGTTTGATTACTTGCATGGTACGTCGTAAAAAAAGCAGAGGTTGCCGAGCTCTCGCGGGTGTGGGGACTGGGCAGCTGGGAAAGCTCTCCAGACGGCGCGAACATGACCCCTGCACCGGGGGAGCCAGCATCCCCAGTCGGATTCCATAATGCACTCTGCTGTTACGCCTCCGTTGTGGTTTATTATGCAACAGCTGGCAAGCATGAAAAAGTCTAGGCAAAACTATGAATGCGCGATAATCGGGTTGTACTGCAAATGACAACATCGTGGGACTAACTGTGGAAGTGCGTAGGGGGCGTCCACGTCGAGCAACTGTTACAAGCACCAGGTTTCAGTGCTTTGTTGCTCGTGCTTTTGTATGTTTGTATGGCGCGCACTCAGCCAGTCTGTCTGACATTTAGATGACCAGACTATTTATAGCAGTTGGTTAAGTGTAATTATGAAGCAAAACTCGAATTTTCTCGCACTGAGAGATTCTTCCGTGGTCTTGTGCCAAATCCTTTTTTATGAGTGCGGGGATGCTTCCCCCGCATGATTCACCGCCCGATCTGTTTCCCCGCCAAGAAAGTTTCTCCAATGCCGCGAACACAGAGAGGGACTGGCCGTTGTAGATAATGTCCGTATGGTAGCCCTTTTGGCCGATGAACGGGAAGGTTGCCCTACAGGCCTACAAAGGTTCATTTGGTGTACCGGCGGCGTTCAACTTCGAAGGGGATTTGGAGAAACTGCTTTGCGAATAAGTTCCCCGTCGAGTCGACAGTGTGCATGGCCGAACCCCGTTTATGGCCGCGCCGACCGGTTTTGCAACTGGGGCGGGTGAAGATGAAGTTCCACATTCCACACAATTTGTGAGTCTTACAGGTTGAGGCCTCACCCTCCCCCCACCCACAGGCCGCGGAGGCGTGGTTAGGTCGTTTGCACTGGAACCTGTTCGCGAATCTTCGAGTTGCATCACGATTCTACAGTCATGCACTCGAATGCTGGCGTTAGCCAGACGAAAAACTGCGTGGGCGCTACCACCCGCTTTCATGGGGATGGGCGAGTGCGGAGGAGGTCCATTAATGCCTCTCAGACGTTTTTCTACTGCCGACAGATGAATGTAGAACCACAACATAAAACACTCGGGTCGTAAAGGGCGCGCGCTCGCGCTTACCAGAGGAGATGACGCCAGCTTAACAGTGACAGACAGCAGGAAAACAAACTACCCAGCACTGTGAAATGCTGCGAAAAGGAGGCTGTCGGCCCGAGGGCCCTTTCAAACAACGCATGCCACGTTCCCATGCTCATTTAGAACGGCGTCATTGAAAGGCCCCATCGAATGCACTGCGATGGGGAAACTTTCCTTCTAGTTTATGCAGTAATAATGCCGGTATGTTATTATCGACAACGACAGGGGAGACTGGAATGGCCATCTCTGGCTTATTAGCCGTCGTCAGCCAGCCATACCCAATCCCGAAGTGTGGAACACCCGAGCCTCGAACTCGCGACCTGTTGGTTTAGAAGTCCACGCCTCTAACCACTGAGCCACGAGCCCTTTGCCCTGCCGGTTTCGATCGGGAATACACAATGGTTAAGGGGCGCTCACCGATCGTTCTTACGGAAATCACTCGTTCCGTTGTGCCTTACGGGCTCTCTCTCTCGAGCCCAACCAGCAGCCGCACAGCGGCGCATGGTGTAGGCAGTATGTTATTGAGTTCGAGCCTCGGGTGTTCCACATTTCGGGACTGGGTATGACTGGCTGACGACGGCTAAAAGGCAGAAATGGCCATTCCAGTCTCCCTAGTCTTTGTCGGTAATACCATTCTGCCTATATATCATGCGCCGCTGTGCGGCTGCTGGTTGGGCTCGAGAGAGAGTCCATAAGGCACAACAGAACGAGTGAGTTCCGTATGAACGATCGGTGAGCGCCCTCTACCAATAATGCCGGTTTCCGAGGAATCTCTAGCATGCAGATTACAGATTTGCCCCATCGGATTTCGGGAATTCAGGCATCCGGGGTGCACCAATCCGATCGATCAGTGGCACCCAGGCGCAGGCCTTAATCATGGTCTTTGAATTATTTTCCTCCGAGGTACATTTAAGTATTTCGGCATGCTTTACAATCCCATCATTTAAGTAGCTAAACCACACCATCTTCCACTTCCCTGTAAGCCTTCCTACCGGCGAATATAACGACGATCGCACGCACATTAATCACATGAAGAAACATATCATGATGCATTATCGGGGTGGGGTTAGGAAACGCGGTCCTGCTTGGTAGTAGGTGACCAACATTTTGTCACTTTCGTACTATTATTGATATCAGTGTGCGTAGTACTGCTTGTGGATACTTTCAATTTGAGATGCTTCGCGGACTGCTGAGATTATAATTCACAACTACGTTAGAGTTTAGGACTTAGGGATTGGGCTTAGGACTGAGGATCGGGCTTAGGGTTTTAATCAATCGGAATCCACGTCCTACAAGTTTCGGCGTCGGCTTAAGTCTGATTGGTCACATTCATGGGCGGTTTAGTTCGGACGACCTTGACGGGCCAATCACCATTATTGTTAGCGGAGTTAGTTTTTCTGATTACCTGCAACGGATTTTTTGTATTGCGCGCTGATTAGGCTGATATTTTAGTACCTATTAAAAAAGACTAACACATTTACCTATGGTGCATGCATTTTTCCCTCCGCCTTCGCACGTTCAGTTCAGTTCAGTTTATTGAGGGAAATAGGCGTAAGCCTTTGTGTACCCTATTTACAACGCAAAAAATGTGTGGTATACAGATGAATGTTCTGGGCTGAAATAGTTCAAACACGCCCATAGTGATAGGACAAAATGAGAACGAGTTACAGGGGGTGAGCTCTGCTTCTCATCGCTCTTCGTCATTTCGCAACATAAATGTTCAAATTCTTTTTAAAATTTTGTATAGATGGTGACATCACAACATCTGCGGGAAGGGCATTCCAGGGTTTGACCACTCGAACAGAGAACGAGAACTTCCGCACATCCAGCCCTGCTTGCTGGGTGCGCAGTTTGAACGGGTGACCTCGTAGGTTGGTCGTGGTAGCAAATTCAAAAAAGTCCTCGAAGGCTAGGATGCAATCCAACCCCTTTACAATGCGGAAGGCTTGCAAGAGATCCCCGCGAAGTTACCTGTAACTCAAAGGAAAGAGGTTCAGATTTACCAGGCGGGTTGCATAAGGAAAGGAGCTTTGACCCCTAATCATCTTCGTGGCTCTCCTCTGGACTCTTTCGAGGCAGTTTTGATCCTCAACAGCCCACGGCCTCCAGGCTTGTATGCCGTACTCTAAATGCGGCCGAACGAATGTTTCGAATGTCTTTGAGAAAGCATCTTCGTCAAAGTCCATGAACGCACGCTTGATGGCGTACAATACAGACATTGCGTTTTTTGCGACCCTCAAACAATGGGCGGATGGTTTTAGAGAACTTGTCGTCAGAACACCGAGGTCCTTTTGGGCTTCGACCTCTTGTAGGGCTGCACCGCCCAGAAAGTAGTCTCTTGTGCTGGCCGATCTGGCTGTGTTGCCTAGGCGAAGTATACTACATTTGGCAACGTTGAACCGCAGGAGCCAACGGTTTGACCACTCCTCCAACCGATTCAGATTCGTCTGTAGTCTGTCTTCGTCCGCAGGACCCCGAATTACACTCCATATCTTCATGTCGTCGGCAAACATTGCCACTTCGCAGTCCAAAGCTCTTGCGGCATTGTCCACGTATATAAGCCGCCCTGTTAAACCCCTGTCACCACGGTCTCCGTGTTGAATGCGCTTGGGTTTATCCATTTCCTAGCGAGACCGCGTTCCCGATCCTTACCGCATTATCTCTTAAAAGAATGTGATTGGTGGTTAGCCAACCTTTTGAGATCATAATTTGAAGCAAATAATTGCGTAATAACTTGTCATACTGACAACACAGGTACTAGTTAAAATCCCCGACACGCGAGGGCTTCGGCTCATCAGTGGGTCCTCCAGCTCTTCCCGTGTGTTTTCTGGCATATGAAGTTCAGTTTCACCTTGTCTCATTTAATTTCCGAGGAAAGTGATGCGTGTACGCGGTTGTCGTCCAGACACTTTTCACGGACTGGTTGTTGTTGTTGTTGATCGATCTCTCTCCCACCGTTTTGCAGTTACGGACAAATTTGGGAACCTGGTGGTGCACAGCTACGATCCGATGGAACTGGCCAGCTGTTCGGGTCGCCGCCTGGTGCCTCGGGCGGATATGCGCCTTCCCTCACGGGCGACCACCTGCCTTCGAGTAGCCAACCGCTTCCGTCACCCCCTCCTGGCCACTCGTCTCCTCACCGCCGCTGCTGACGCCGCGCCGGCGGATACCGCAGCTGCGGAGAAGCGATCTGGCGGCGGCGGCGGCGCCGGACCGAAACCCTCCAAACTGCACACCGCCGCCGTTTCCGGTCTTTTTGCTACCTTTGAGGCGGAGCGTTCGCGGCATTCAGTCTATTTGGGTGAGGCGGCGGTGATTGTACAGTTGGTGGGCTAACTCATGGAATTTTAACTGAAATTCCGAAATGCGTTTTCGTTTCGAAAAGTTTGTTTAATTAGGCTTGTACAATTAATCAGCCTGTAGTATAATTCTATAATAATTCCGTTACCTCAGGATGCCGGCTTTCGAACAAGCTTTATGCTGGTTGCATGAAAAAATATACTCTGTAAAAAATGGCAACTTAATTGGCACGCATTTTTCTCATTCGTTTACGATGTTCTTAAATATTCAATTATATTTAATAGCAACCATGCATAAAAATATTCATTTCTGTTGATTCGGTACATGACGTCTTCTTCCAATTCTATACTTGAAGGAAGGATCTAATCCGGTCTTCAAAAACCTTTTCAATTCCCGAATAATTGTGAACCCGACCTTACATTCAGGGTTTCCAAACTACAAGCCCTATGTTTTCCGCGTACGTAAAACCATACATTTCTCTACGCTATTGAGAGGAGACCATATGGGGTTCATAAAATTTAGCATTGGATTTGATCCATATTGTTAACTTCACAAACCACATTGGTAAATGCAAAGACAGGACGTTTTATGAAGGGCCATTTCATGGTATTTAAAAGTCTCACAATTAGAAATTTTTTTCAAACCGAATTATATCCCTCATCCGGGTATAAAATTGAAAGAAGACGTAATTTTCTAACGAATGAACGGACGAAAAGATATCTTAATGCATGTTTTCCAGGAGATATAAATGAATGCCGGCTTTCGAATGAACTTCCTTCCGGCTGCATGCACAAACCACACTCTGTAAAAAACGACTACTTAAGTAGCATGAATTGTTCTCATTGATTTTCGGTGCCCCTAAAAATTCAATTATATTTCATGGAGAAAATGCGTAGAAATATTCATTCCTCCGTTCATTCGGTAGACAATTACGTCTTCTTCCAATCTTATACTTGAAGGAATGGTATTATTCAGTTTTCAAAAACTTTTCTATTCTGGAATAATTTTGAACCCGCTCTGCCGTCACACTTGCATCCAGGGTTTCCAAACTACAAGCCATGTATTTCCCGCGTACGGAAAACCATACATTTCTCTACGGTATTGAGAGGAGACCATATGGGGTTCATAAGATTTAGCAGTGGATTTTGATCCATATTGTTAACTTTACAAGCCACATTGATAAATTCAGAGACATGACGTTTTATGAAAGGCCATTTCACGGTATTTAAAAGTCTCACAAGTAGAAACTTTTTCAAAACCGAATTATGTTCCTCCTTCGGGTATAAAATTGAAGGAAAACGTAATTTTTTAACGAATGAGCTGACGAATGAATATTTTATTGCATGTTTTCCAGGAAATATGATTGAATCTTTGAAGGCATCGGAAATCGATGACAAAAATGCATGCTACTTATGTAGTCACTTTTTACGGAGTATAGTTTTTGTATGCAGCCGGAACGAAGTTCGTTCGAAAGCCGGCATCCTGAGGTAACTGAGTTGTTATATAAATTATACTACAGGCTGATTAGTTTTACAACCTTACTTAATTAATCATTTCGAAGCAAAAAACGTATTTCAGAATTTCAGTTGACATTTCATGAGTTAGCCCACCTGCTGTATTTACATGCAATCCTTCCCTTGGTGTTTTTGAGGAGACGACACTTTTTCATGTATCTTGAATGAAGTGCCGGTCCTTTTTTGCGTACGCCTGTCGCCAAGAAATTCCCCACTGAGAAAAAAAGTAGCCCATCAATTTTGTTGCACTGTCTACTTCGTTCGTACATCTGAGGCCTCCGTGCCGTTTGGAACAGTAGTTGTTAGGGGTTGACTCAGCTCCAAACCGAAGGCACCTGATTAGCATACGGACCGCGTTAGTGGGTGAACTTGAGCCGTCTGTGTTGACCAACGGTGAGCTCTTGGAAGACAAGTGCATTTTGGCAGGCCACTGGATAATTGAATTGTTCAAACGCTCACTTTTGTCCACAAGTTGCAGCCGTGGAGAGAAGGTACCTGGAATAGTGATTTTATTTGCCCGACGTTTCACATTCTTACTGGAATTCATCATCAGGGCGGAGCCATACTACTAGATAAGGAGTATGATTAGCAGCGTAGTTGGCAACACAGGTACTGGCTATATGCCTGACACCTGTTTCGCCTATATTCTACCGCTGCACGACACAGCCGCGAGGGGTTCGGCGCATCAGTAGATCCCCGGTGCAATCCGTGGGCTTTTCTGGTAAATACTCCAGTTTGCATACGCTAACTTGGAGTATATCAGTCTACTTGAGACTGATAAGCTCAGAATGAAACTTGTTATGAATATTTCGGCTGAAGCCCATCGGCCACAGCGGATTCTCACTGGAATCCATCGTCAGGACAGTGCCATACTATTAGATAATTATCAGCATAGTTGGCAACACAGGTACGGGCTAAAAACCGACACGTATTTCGCCTCTATTCTGACGTTTCGGGACACAGTTGCGATGGGTTCGGCTCATCAGTGGGTCTCACGGCGTTCTCCGTGTGCTTTTCTTGTAGGTACCCCAGTTTGCAGACTGCACCTTTTTAATTTCTCCAGAAATTGATCACTAACTTGGAGTAATTCAGTCTTCTTGAGACTGATATGCTCAGACTGAAATTTGTTATGAATATTTCGGCCGAAGCCCATCGGCCACAGCGGAATAACCGCGTGATAAACTACCAGCAGGCAGCTAGTAATATATGCAGACGTAGCACGATGCACCATACTTGACGTCCCAAATACTAACCTAAAGCCCAGACACGTGTTTCGCTGATATTCTGTCGCCCCGCTACACAGCTGCAAGGGCTTCGGCTCGTCAGTGGGTCCCCCAGCGTTGCCTGTGCACTTTTCTGTTAGATACTTCAGTTTTGTAATAACAGCCTTTTGCCCTCTTCAGAAACTAAGGTGCCGACTTGGAGTAAACTGTAGGCTTTTTAATTTCCTAGGGGATTAGCCGCCATTTTGGAGTTTATCAATCTATTTGAGACTTATGGACCCAAACTTCGGCCCAGATATTCATATCAAACTTCAATCTGAGTCTATCAGTCGCAAGTAGACTGATTTACTCCAAGGTAGCGATTAATCTCGGAGTAAACTAAAAAGCTGTAATAATTAGCAGCTTACGCATTCAACGCCGGCAATCGTACCTGCTATGGTGATTGCCTCTTTCTTTAATTGCCGCAATTTCATCACCGGTGCTGACTATTTGCACGACACCTGAGCACACTGATATCGCCACTGGAAACAGCGTTCTCCCTCACGCCACCGCTTGGCTAATTACTCTATCCATACAAAGTGTTAACGATAAATATGGAGAGCAGGAGGTTATTGCGCTTGTTTATAGACTTGGCATCGGGTATGCATGACTCAAACAGCTTGTGGTTCATGTAGTTGCCACCTCTCCTCGATGTGGGTGGTCGAACAGTCAGTATACCGCGTACCGCCATCTGCTATGACTACGGTTGCTGCAGTGTCATGGAGACTGCATCCCTGTGCCTCCATTATTCCCAACTGTTGCTGTCTCCGATGATGGATTTGAGCGACAATCCGAGAAGTAGGACGTGCAGAATTCTCTTTACAGCCACATTATCGTTTTCTCAACAGCTTGTGACTGTGAAGGAGCACGTTGAAGTGGTCGGTCGTCGAACGCACCCAACAGAGAAGACGGAGGGCTGCCAAGAACCACTGGAGCCAATTAATTCGTGTCTCTTCCAACATTACACTAATTTGGACAGTTTTCGAGCTAAGAGGAGTACCGGCAAGAGCAGGGGAGACTGGGACAGTCGTTTCTAATTTATTAGCCGTCATCAGCTAGCCATACCCAACATCGGGTTTTCGGCCTCTCCGCACACAGGTTATCGACGATCGAATGAGTTTGATCTTCAGCGTAGGCATCGTGGGCCTGCACCCTTCCAAACTTCTGTGCAAGGAAAAGCGAGAGACTTGAATGGTCCATTCAGTGTTGTCCGTGTCGCACTGTGCAATTAAGTCGAGCAGCTCGGACCTGCGGATCGTGGTTCAGTTTGGTGGGCTAATTGTCG
>CACRXP010000220.1:716556-732963 GCA_902702965.1 Spirometra erinaceieuropaei
TGTTCGTATTCTGCTTAGACTGTCTGCACAGTGCCTTTATGGTGTCGCATTTGCGGGTCTTCGGTCTCCTATCAACCCAGAGGCGAAACTTTGTTACGAGTTCATGCATGCATCATGGTTTGCTGGTCTTCAATTCACTCTCCTCCCAGCAGCTCTTGGTCAACCTCGCTAGCTGAAAAATTACTAGTCGGAGTGTTGCCTATTTTTCTCCCTACGATGGATATTTTCGCTTGGTTGGAAATTGCGTTTTTGATAGTTATTATGTAGGACTGCATATAATAGTCCCGTAACTTTTTTCTGGAACTACTTTGTTTGCATGCCATTTCAAAAATATTAATATTTTAAGTTTTAGTAGAGAGGGTGCTCATTGACCACGTTAGAGGACACACACTCTTCCAAGATCCGCCAGCAGCCGCACAGGGGCGCGTAATATAGACAGAATCGCATTACTGACAAAGGCAATGGGGAGTGGAATGGCCATTTCTGGCTTTATTACGCGCCGCTGTCTGGCTGCTGGCGAACCTCGAGAAAGAGCCCAAAGACAGTGGAACGAGTGAGTTCCGTAACGTGATCGGTGCGCGCCCCTCTACCATTGCCCGATTTCAGCCGACAGGACAACGAACCCGCAGCCCAATAGTTAGAGGCGTTGGATTTCTAACTAACGGATCGCAGGGTTGAACCCCAGAGATTGCATACCTCGGGTTTGAGTATGGCTGACTGGTGACGGCTAACAAGTTAGAAATTGTCCTTCCAGTCTCACTTGTTTCCGTCAGTAGTGCTATTTCCAGTGATGTTGACAGAAGGGGGCCTCATAATCTACTTCTGTTGTAGCGTACATCTTTAGCCTTTTTTTCTCGAGGAAGGAGTACCTTTTTGTTTAGAAGCATTTGTAATTATGAGCTCTTGAAGACCGCGAAATATTCATCCGAATGGCATCTTATCTGTCCGTTTTGTTAATGCTTCCTGTGAAGTATTTAAGGTGGTCCATACCCACTGCAAAATTGTATAAGTCCTACATAATATTTTTCAAATAGCATAGAGAAATGCACGAGTTTTCTTCAATAAAACGTGCACCGCTTGGTGTTTGGTAACTTCAAACGAAAACGTAACCACAGATTCGACTCAAAATTACTCAGGAATTCGAAAACTTTTCCAGAACTAGGAGGTACTATTTGTTCTATTAGGCAGTTTGAAGGTGGGTGTTTTGTGCATGCTTTCTGCAGAATGTGCTTGGCTTCATAAGGGCATCGAGCCTCAATGAAGAAACCATAACACTTAAGTAGTCACTTTTTCTCAGTGTGATGCGCATTGAAAAGACAGCATCCCAACTTAAATCAAATATTTTGGTCTTTTACTGAGTGGCGTTCAATATTGCAACCGCACATAAGTAATCTAGTCCGACCAGAAGCCACAAAATTTCGGTTAACGTTTTAATGAGATGCGTCATCTACCGCAAGTGTTGATTTTGGGAAGCCAGCAGACACTGTAATTTCATTCAACTAAGTTTTCGGTTTCCACTAGATGGTAGTGAACCGTGCTAAATCAATGAAAATCATGTTCTTTCGTCTGGCTATTTCAGAGCAAGTTTACTCATAGCCAGGTGACTAAGTTAATTCACAAATTAATACGGAAATGCTACACCCGACAGTTCGACCGTCGTTGCCGTCGATGTTCACCGTGTGCTCCACGGCAAGCTTGTGAATTAGTTTATTGTGATAGTAGATTTGCACATCTACCGCACTCTCCTCCCCCCCACCTGGAGCCGGTGTCCAGACAGAGTCAAGGAGATAGGAGGCGGGGGGGCGCAGGCGGATGGCACGGTCGAGTCCGCGCCTTGGCGCTCCACTCCACGTCCCCTAGCCCACCCGGCGGATGACCAGGATCTTAACCAACAACAGCAGTAGGGGGGGGAGGCGGCATTGGTCCAAATATACGTGACGTACGCCGCCAACTGTGTCTGCCACCGCACTCCGTAATGTTGGAGTTTGTCACGGTACGCATTTCGATAACGCCTGCCAGAATCCGATGTGGCCCCAGTGTTGGTCCAGCACATCTATCACGTGGCCCCCTTGCAGGGGCACATTGCTACACTGGATGGCAACTCCTGCTTGTTTCGGCATTCTGTCGATGAGATGGGGGAGATTTTTTCTTGTTTTTACTGGTGTTTTTGGGTAGATTTGAGTTATGAAAAATGCGGTGACCTCGGTGGAATTCGAATCTTTGCTGTCGTGGCTTTGAATCCCACCGAGGCCGCCGGTTTTTTCACAACTCGGTCAAAGGAATGATTTTTGCTGTGTCAGCCGACCTGACTGCAAATTATCCCTGCATTCAACCAGCATAGTGTATCAGTCAGAACATGTGAATTCTGAACAACAATTGCGACTTTTTAATGGAGCAAAACGGTCTTCGTTGTCCTGTCCGAGATGGCTTCCCTACAACATACAGATGCGCTCCGAGGTGCAGGTGAAGTGCGGTTAAACGTAACATGAACTCGATAAAAGTTAAATTGGACTTTATGGGTAAAACCCTTTGAACCGTGTTGCACTATCCACCCATGGCTTTTTGATGAGTTGTCGTGTCAGGCATTCTAGGAATTCGTGCTTTATAGGGCCGGTCTTGTTTGCGGCATATCAGGTATTTCACCATAGCGGAACATCTCATCAATCGACACCCCCACTTTATTGGTATAGTTCCAATCACCAGAAGTGGACTCGCATACTGAATACTTGCATAAAACTACAGTTCATAATTCTGAAATCTATTTATTCGGATATACTTGAGTTCATGTCCGGTTGCGTCAATCGATTTCAGACTCCTGAATTGAGCAAAGTCTGTAGTAGCGGAAATTGTAGACTGTTAAAAGCCTGAACTCTGCGGGATCTTTGAGCCTGCGCCAGACAGAAAAACACCATGCGCACAGAGGATGACTCTCTTGACTATCTGATTTCAGATTTTGGACGACATCGCCGAGGTGAGTGCCATCACACTGCACTTTTAAGGAATCGCCCCCTCCCCCGGGCTGGGATCCAGTGTCGCTTTTAGACTTCTGCGGTCGCTCCCTGTGTGTGCGTTTGTACAGCGTTACTTTTTTAGATGTATCATACTATCCCTTTTTTAATGCTGTTTATAAAAATAAATGTTGCAACTGATCCTTTGACTTGCGTAAATTCATGCCTCTGAAGGCGGTTGATTTTCTATTCAGGTAGACCCCTTACCGAAAGCGAGCGGGTCCGAGATCCGTTTACTTATGGCACTTAGCACGCATTTCGGTTCTTTAGTTAGCTCTGTGAACAGGATTGGACCAAGTCTCTTTCTACTCCACACCTAGGACGAGTCTGGTGACGTTTGCAGCCTCATTGCACTAACTACTCGGTCACAACAAACGACGTTCTTTCATTTGGAGCCTGTAAACCTATAGCTGAGACTAGGTGGAGGCACTTGTCTTGTCTGGCTGGGAGAAATATTGTTTGAACACCCGCCGCGTCATGGGCGTAAGCGAAACGACCTTGCCGCCAATTAAACTCTAGGGCATGCAGCTGTCGGGTGTGCCAGTTGGTTGAGTGGATTCTTAACAGTCACCTGGCTGCTGCTTCAGCCAACGGTTTCGGCCGCGTCATGGTCAGCTTCGTGACCACTAATGATCGCAGGCGTCGTTATCTCTAGTCCCGACTCGATCCTTGCACCGCTAGTTTGCGTTCTTGCCTCCTGGTCGGTGGCCGCCAACCGTTTCTCAAACCCGTTTGCATTGTCTCCAACTTCCGTTGGACGACAGATGACTGAGAATCGGCTATAACGACAGTAGGACGCGGATCCAGTCTCCAATGCGTTTTTTGCAAGGTGTTTCGCCATGATGCTGGTTTGTTTACTGCAATCATTCTCCCCCTTAAGAGTCTCCGGATCCTCTCGAACACTCCTCGGTATCCGTTGTCTCAAAAATTCTACGAGATGCTTCACTGTTGTTCTTTAGTTTTCTCAGGAGTTAACTGCCACTTTGGAGTTAATCAGTTTAAACCAGGATCTATAGGCGCAGACCGAAATTTGACGTATGTTTATTTGGGCCGAAGTCCAACAGCCACAGCACGATAACCGCATAATATTAATTATACTGCCAATAACCAGCTAGTAGTATATTTTAGTGACACAAGACGCCGTACTAGGAGCAGCAGGCACACGGGGAATGATGGGAGACCCACTGATGAGTTGAGACCCACGCAGCTGCAGAATATCGGCGAAACATGTGTCTGGGCTTTTAACTGGCCCCTGTGCTTCTAGTATGGTATCTTGTAACTAAGGAGGTGCTACAGTGTGGTCGTGGCAGCTCACTCGGCGGGAGGGTGTTGACACGCAACTTCCGTGTTTCAGCGGGTGATTGCTGTTGGGATGTTAACGACAGCCTGTGCATCGGTTTTCTCTACACCTTTATCGCCAACAGGCTGACGATGTCGTCTAGGGCGTGGAAACCCTCGTTCTGGTTCCCCCCTTCGTGGCGAAGCACATGTACTACGCGCCTCATCCTGCGTCCTCGTGTTCCCATGATCCCGTAGCGCTTGTTGCCAGCGCTCGGCGGGGCGCCGAGCGTTTTTGCTTCCTCATTAGTGTACTGTATGGAGCAAGAATTTTCCTAAAGTACATGACTACAGCGATCCAGCTCCTGAGAAGATGTACTGTCATTTGTTGCTACTGAGCCCAGTCAAGCAAAGTGCTTCTCCATATATTATTCGTCAGACGAAACATTAGGCAGCGCTGTGCATCGATAGCCAAATCTGACTTGTCATCGCAGCGTGGGGAAGGGCGCTTCGTAAGTCACGGCGCCATCCACCTGGTTGCTCGCAACGCTCGAACCATAACTGGAAAGGTCAGGACCCTTTGGAGGGGGTGGGGGACGTGCTTAGTGTACCAGTGCAACGGGCCGGTGGAATGCAGCAATTATTTTCGCCCGCCTCCGGTTCATTTCTGCCGTCTTAAGGATTGTCCATTGCGGTCTAAACTGACGTGGCCATTCGTGGTGGCGCTTGGTTGCATGCACGTGCTCTAAAGCTGGCCTGCCTGTCGGTGGGTAGCTGCATGCCTTCGAGGCAGCATTCTAAACGCGGTCGTCTGACGTAACTGCGGTACAGCTAGTGGTTCGGTTACCATCGGATCTCCTGTCTCCCTGCCCTCCCTCCCTCACGCCTCCAAAGCAGATCAAAGCAAGTTCATAAATAACTCAGATTTCAGGCGGCTACTGCCTTCAAGAACAGGAAACTGACCCGTGGTATTCAACTGGGACTAAATGTTAGCCTTAATGCTCATTATAGAAGTTAGCCCGCAAATTCTGCGGTACCGGCCTTTTGACGTAGAGCGCGTGGGTGGACAAACCTACATGGCACGAAATGTTAGCCGGAAGTTTGAAATGTCTTCGGTCGGAAGAGATTATTGAGGTAGGGTTGTGCAGCATAGTCTCGAAATATTTCAGTCGTGTCAGAATTCCTGAACTGGGCGCCCGAAAAAACTGCACCCGATAAAGAAGGATTACTTAAGTAGTGTGAACTGTTCCAGTGCTTTTCGACGTCTTTATAAACTCAAATATATAGTTTATAGAAAACATTCATAAAAATATTCCTTCTCGTGCTTAGCTGGTAGCAAATTTTCCCTGGTCTGAACGTTATACTCCAATAAAGGTTATATTTCAGTTTTAAAAACTTGTACGCGCCGAACAATTTCGAGCTCGATCAAACACTAGCACCCGAAATTGCTTGTTCGAAGGCCTTTTCCAGACTGTTTACGCAGTCGTTGCGTTTTATCTGTAACAACAACTCAAAGGCCTCGACAGGAAGAGATTGATTAATCAGACGTGCTGACGAGTGTGGCAGAGTTTCCTGAAGAGTGTATTTGTAAAGCGCATATTTTCTGCATTGGGTGGAAATTTAGGTGCAAAACTTCGACTCGAATCTCGGCGACCACCACCACCTGTCTATAGGCAGCCGCATGCTTTCGAGGCAGCATTCTAAACACGGTCGTCTGACGTAACTGCGGTACAGTTAGTGGTTCGGTTACCATCGGATCTCCTGTCTCCCTGCCCTCCCTCCCTCACGCCTCCAAAGCAGATCAAAGCAAGTTTATAAATAACTCAGATTTCAGGCGGCTACTGCCTTCAAGAACAGGAAACTGACCCGTGGTATTCAACTGGGACTAAATGTCAGCCTTAATGCTCATTATAGAAGTTAGCCCTCGGGCGGTAATTGCTTGCCCGCAAATTTTGTGGTGCCGGCCTTTTGACGTAGAGCGCGTGGGTGGACAAACCTACATGGCACGAAATGTTAGCGGGAAGTTTGAAATGTCTTCGGTCGGAAGAGATTATTGTAGTAGGGTTGTGCAGCATAGTCCCGAAATATTTCAGTCGTGTCAGAATTCCTAAACTGGGCGCCTGAAAAAACTGCACCCGATAAAGAAGGATTACTTAAGTAGTGTGAACTGTTCCAGTGCTTTTCGACGTCTTTATAAACTCAAATATATAGTTTATAGAAAACATTCATAAAAATATTCCTTCTCGTGCTTAGCTGGTAGCAAATTTTCCCTGGTCTGAATGTTATGCCCGAAGAAAGGTTATTTTCAGTTTTAAAGACTTTTTTTAATCGCTGAACAATTTAGAATACGACCTTTATTACACTTGCAGTCAGGGTTTTCAATCCAAAATTGCATATTTTTCCTGCGAAGAAAGTCAGACATTTCCTTACGCTACTAGAATGTCATATAGGGCTCATGAAATCTTCCGGAGAGTGTAGGCCATGCTGTAAACTTTACAAGCAGTTTTAATAAATGAACAGAAAGGAGGCCTTATGAATGGACACCTCACGGTTTTAAGAAGCCTCATAATAAGAGACCTTTTTAAAGCCAAAACCCTTTCATCAAGTGGAACCGACGTCGAAAATTTACTAATAAAACTCTTACTTCTACCAAAGAACCTATTATCTTTAAATATACATATATACCTGCCTCAATGATTTAATAAATACCCGAGCTGCAGCGACAGAGAATGGCAGGTAGAAAGGCACTGATGAGCTTCGGTTCGATGAAGCGTTTTTGACACATCTGATAGACCCCAATGGTGGACAAGCTGCACGAGGTGTGAGCGCATGTTCGTGTTTCGGGTCCCAGCTGGTGGTCAGTGTTATGATTGGCTAGATTAAGGCAAACAGTGCTGTATCAATCTACCCCAAGACTCTGTCGTCTCCCCTCAGATATATATATATATATATATAAATTGAAAAACAGGCATCCCAAGAAATATAATTAGAAAGGTGAAGTTCTTTGGGAAACGGTAAAATTTTATTGTGAATTTTCGAGACTGGTTCCCCAGCTGGTCTTCAGACAACGGGTGTGCAAAAACAATTAACTTTTAGACTGAGTCTGGCAAAAGGATTCCATGATTGGTTAAGATCGTCATCTCCGGATTGGTTGAATCAGTTTGAATCTGTCCTTAACGATTTTGTATGTGGCATCTAAAGCGATATGCCGGTTGATGTATGCCTCATCTGAGTGCACTGCCTCCAGGAATTCGCGGCCTTTCCTTGTTTGGCAGGCGCCAACAATGCGAGTGTTTTCCCATGCGAATTTATGCCCAGTATCCAGTGTGTGCATAGCCACTTGGGATAGATGGTCGCGTCTCTTCACCGCTAACTGATGCTCATGTATACGGGTTGAGACAGATTTCCCAGTTTGGTCACAATAAACGGCATCACAACTAGAACATGGGATTTTGTAGACAACACCTTTTCTTTCGAGGTAGCCGACCCTATCCTTAGGGTGTACAGGCTGTGTGCGTAAGGTAGTTGTCGGCTGGTGTGCTACGTGTATCTGGTACTTTTTCAATTTTCTTTCGACATGTTCAGATACATTTTTGACGTATGGGAGAGTTCGTCATGTGGTTGGTTTTGGTGCCTGAGTGGCCGTAGCATTGAAAATACCTTTTTCCCTGAGTTGCTGGTGCCTCATGCATTGACGTATAAAGTCATGCGGGTACCCATTTTGGGGGAACAGTTTGTAGAGGTATTGCATTTCTGCTCGATACCTTGTTTCGTCAGAGCAGTGGGTTCTGGCTCGATTCAGAAGGCGCTCACCTATCAGGTAGGTTACGGAGCATGCTCGTTCCATTGTGCCGTTGTGGCTCGTAGGCAGTCGCATAGCGACTAGTAGTAGACATTGATGAGATGGAGCCGACAAAGACAAGGGAGACCGGAATGGCCATTTCTGGCTTATTAGCCGTCATCAGCCAGTCATACCTAACCCCAAGTGCGGATCCCTTGAGATTCAAACACGGAATATTTCAGTCGCGTCAGAGTTCCTGATTTGGAATGAGCCTCTTTCTGGGCGCCTGAAAAAACTGCACCCCGTAAAAAAAAACTACCTAGGTAGTTTGAATTGTTCCAGTGATTTTCGAAGTCTTTATAAACTCAAATATAGTTTATAGAAAACATTCATAAAAATATTCCTTCTCGTGCTTAGCTGATAGCAAATTTTCCCTGGTCGGAACGTTATGCTCTTATAAAGGCTATGTTTCAGATTTAAAAACTTGTACGCGCCGAACAATTTCGAGCTCGATCAAACACTAGCGCCCGAAATTGCTTGTTCGAAGGCATTTTCCAGACTGTTTACTCAGTCGTTGCGTTTTATCTGCAACAACAACTCAAAGGCCTCTACAGGAAGAGATTGATTAATCAGACGTGCTGACGAGTGTGGCAGAGTTTCCTGAAGAGTGTATTTGTAAAGCGCATATTTTCTGCATTGGGTGGAAATTTAGGTGCAAAACTTTGACTCAAATCTCGACGACCACCACCACCACCTGCCTATCGGCAGTCGCATGCCACCGACGCTGAATTCTAAACACGGCCGTCTGACGTAACTGCGGTACAGTTAGTGGTTCGGTTACCATCGGATCTCCTGTCTCCCTGCCCTCCCTCCCTCCCCCACGCCTCCGAAGCAGATCAAAGCAAGTTCATAAATAACTCAGATTTCAGGCGGCTACTGCCTTCAAGAACAGGAAACTGACCCGTGGTATTCAACTGGGACTAAATGTCAGCCTTAATGCTCATGATAGAAGTTAGCCCTCGGGCAGTAATTGTTTGCCCGCAAATTCTGCGGTGCCGGCCTTTTGATGTAGAGCGCGTGGGTGGACAAACCTACATCACACGAAATGTTTGCCGGAATTTCGAAATTTCTTCGGTCGGAAGAAATTATTTAGGCATAATACCAGAGTATTTCAGTCGCATGGGGATACCTGATCGGGGATGAGCCTCTTTCCGGTCACCAGTGACTACTGAAGTCAGTAAATAATGACTGTTTAAATTCGGGAAACTTCCCCCCTGTTGATTTCCGACGTCTTTAAAAATTCAATATATATTTTATAGAGATCATGCACAAAGATATTTCTTCACTCTTAGTTGGTTGTAATTGAATAAACAGTTTTTCTTAGCTTTAGAAAACTTTCCTCATTTCCCGCGTGATTTCGAACCCCGCCCGTTGTTACACTTGCATTCAGGGTTTTCAAACTGCATACTGAATAATTTGCCTGTAAAGAAAGTCATCCATTGGTAGGGGACGCTCATCGATCGTTCTTACGGAACTCACTCGTTTTGTTGTGCCTTACGGGCTTTCTTTCTGCGGTTCCGTAAGAACGATCGGTGAGCGTTCCCTACCATTGTATATTCCCGATCGAAAACGACAGGACAACGGGCTTGCGGCCCAGTGGTTAGAGGCGTGGAATGTCACTCTCCCTTTAACTAAGTACATGATATGAAACTCTTTCCGTCAACAAAAGAGCACTGTAAAACTGGAGTTCTTCGTACTCAAGACCTATAAGAGGACGATAGCAGAGGCTGACAAGTAAGTTCACCTTAATCCATCTGCTGCCATCGAATTACTCCAAAACCTACAGTGGGTTGCAGAAATGAAGATTCGTTATTTTTGCTAATCGGAACTGGCGTGCAAACTTCCGGCTTCTGAACTCACATGCTGATAACATGGTAGGCGTTGCTGCTTTCGTCTGCAAGTCGTGTTTTCTGAATAATTATAAAGGTACAGTGCGTGACCGATCTCATGAAATGTTGAACTTTTGTGTATTCTTCCCATAAAATATATTTGAATTCATAAGACCATCGAAAATCAATGTAAAAAACGCATGCTTATTAAGTTGTCAATTTTTACAGAGTGTGGATTCTGCAGGTGGTCAAAATAAAGTGCATTCAAATGTCGACATCCTGTCGAGTCCGAAATACTATAGGATTAAGTCACGCGATAATTAATATTGCAAACCCATCTGAGTAATCCTTCCTAACCGAAAACGCATTTCAGAATTTCGATCAACATTTCATGAGATCGGTCACGAACTGTATTATGTGCTCCTTAAAGGGCCAACAATGCGATGGACCACCGCGGGGGGGGGGCTAGATCGGGGTCAGACAGGTGTCCTCGGAAAAGTGCCCCCCATAACAAGTGCCGACCTAGAGGATGCAGCGACACGTCCAGGTGCAGGTTCTCGCCGCACCAACAGGCAACTTTGCTTGTGAACCAGGCGGTGTGGCGGCTCACTCAAATGCAGGTTTTCGCCGTACCAGCCGCCAGTGCCCTCTGTGACCTCCGGTCTTCTTGACTCTGTCATAACACCGAGCCCAGGTGGGGCGGGGGGGGGGGGAGAGTGCGGTAGATGCAGTACAATTCCGCCGGTCATACACAACCCCGAAGAGTGGAACACCTGGAGCTCGATCCCTCTACCTGTTGGTTAGCAGTCCACGTCTCTAACCACTGAGCCACGGACCAATTGTCCTGTCGGTTTTTCGATCGGGAATATGCAATGGTAAAGGGGAGCTCACCGATCGTTCTTACGGAACTCACTCGTTCCTTTGTGCCTTACGGGCTCTCTCTCGAGCTTAACCAGCAGCCGCACCGCGGCGCATGGTATAGGCAGTATGTTATTACGAGTTCGGGCCTCGGGTGTTCCACATTTCGGGATTGGGTATGACTGGCTGACGACGGCTAATAAGCCAGAAATGGCCATTCCAGTCTTCCATGTTTTTGTCGATAATAACATACTGCCTAAAGTTATACATTCCTGTACGCCACTAAGATGTCGCATAGGACAAATATAATTTTTTGGGGGATTTAGACCGCGTTATAAACTGTATAGCCAGCATTACTAAGTAGACAGATGAAATTATTTATAAAAAGGCACTTCAGGGTCTTCAGAAACTCTACAATAGGAGACATTGAAACCAAAAATACCCCTTTCTTCGAGCATAGCATTCGAAGAAGGCGTAATTTCCCACCAAAAATCCCAAGGAAGAATGCTCTATGCATGTTATCTTTGACATATAAACGTATTAACAAAGGCATAGAAAACAAATAGAACAAATTCATACCACTTAATTAGCCATTTTTACGGAGTGGGATCCGCGCAAGCGGCCTGAAAGAAATTTATTCAAAAGCCGACATTCTGCATGACCGTATTACCTTGAGGTCATGCCGCATGCCAACTTATATTACAGTCCTACTTAAGTAGTATTTTCTAATAGAAAACTCGTTCCAGAATTTCGGTTAACCTTTCATGAGATGGCATATCTGCTGCATGTAGTTCGACAAAAGTTTTCCTGCGGCGAGATAAATAAATTAAGTTTTTATTTCGGCCAGGAGACAAGCAGCAAAATAAATTTTGAAAGGATGGGAATAATATGAACACGATACGTTTTAGCTGCTTTGGTTAAGAAGTCTAATTTCAGTTTCAGGATTTCAGTCTCCTTATGAAAGACAGTTCGACCGTAGTTTCGGGTGATATTCTCCGAATTACATTACTGACAAAAGACAATGTTGGACTGGAATGGCCATTACTGGCTTATTAGCCGTCGTCAGACAGTCGCACCCAAGCTGGAAGTGTGCAACACCTGATGTTCGCACCCGCGACCTGTTGGTTAGAAGTCCAACGCCCCTAACCAATGTGCTCTAACTCGCGCCAACCGGCACTAGATGCGAACTAACTCGAGTCCGTGATAACTGCGACAGTCTTTGATGTGCGACAGCTCTTTGGCCTGAAGTAGTTAACTCAAAGAACATCCAAACTGACAACAAAATTGCAGTCAGTTTCTTCAAACCCTTCCAGGTTCAGAGTGAGAGAGTGACTACGGTCTTCCATTCGAGAAATCGCCGACACCATCATGCCTCTTTATAGTCCAGGGCCCTGGGTAGCTTTGTAGGACGGAGCGATTACTATCGGGCGGTTTCGCCCACACTGACTTCGGAGGATAGTGAAGGAGAACTGACAGGGGGTGGATCCCAGACATGCAGGTTGTGGAGTCAGTCAACGCTTTTAACCTCGTGACGGTGCTGGAGTAAACCTCTCCGATAAAAAAACAGCCGCGTCGGAGGGATGGTTAACGACCATCTGGTGGAACAATTCTTCTGCGGTGACATTGTCCCAGCAGCAGCAGCAGCAACCTCGAGGACAGACCGATGCTAAGACTACGTTTCAAAAGCCTCATCCAGTCGCCTCGGAATCTAGAGAGGCCGCAGCACATGATCGGAAGATATGCAAACTGCCCCGAAGGAGGGAACTGCACTCCTCGAAGCTAATAGGATAGAGTAGGCCAGTATGAGAGGAGATGGCACAAGACAGGGACCCGAATTGTGAATGCCTTCCAGAAGCTCCCTGTACGAATTCCAGCAGAACCATTTACAAATTCAGCGTGCAGAAGTATCATGCACTTCTTTCTGATCGGCTAGTAGTTCTTTGTTCATAAAAAGCCATGATGGGAAGGACTTATTTTACGGCAAATACTTTGGACTTGCGAAAATTCCCATAGTAACTGTGGGGCCTGTGCGAAGTTCTTTTGTGCGCATAGAACTGGTTTGTATAGCCTGATTACAGCCGCCTCTGCTGTTACCAACAGACCCTGTTCAAGTGGTTTTGGATAGCTTGACGGGACCTTGTAAATCACTCGGAATGCCTGGCCGGCATCTATACAGTGATCTGTGTCTACCATGTGTGCGAGGATAGAGCTGTTGACATTCTCTATTTGGCTCTATCCTAACCATGATGGAAGGTGTTCTCTTATTCTTTTGGACAAACGTCGGCTCCTGCGACCAATATGTTCTGCCCCACAAGAACAGGTGAAGGAGTAGATACACATAGAAGTGGTCTGGGCTGGCAGTTTGTCCTTGTCCTCTCCGCATAGGATGGCATTTTTGGAGAGGAGTACACGGGCGTCATCTGCTGGAAAGGTGCATGATACAGCTTGAGTTATGCGCCTTCTTAGAAGTTCACTTGGCGCGTCCCCTTGAAACGGGACGCTGATGAAAAGCTTCTTCTTTTCTGCCGTCAGTATCGGGAGTTTTTGGTGGTCCTTCGGTCATGTAATTGGCAATGAATCGATCGGGGTACCCGTTTTGGCGAAAGAGATTTTCGACAATCTTAAGTTCTTCTTCATTGCTATCAGCCGAGCAGATACTCCTTGCTCTTTGTGTTAGACAACGGACTAAATTGCGCTTCATGTTTAGCGATACGAAATTCCCAAAATTGGTGTACTGCGCAGACCGCATCTTCTTACGATAGACGCTACGTCGAACGCTACCGTCAGGCCTTCTACTGAAAAGCACATACAGAAAGGGGAGCGATCCGGACTGTTTTCCTTCAAGTGTGAATCTGATTGATGGGTGCGCCTGATTGACAGATCATCCACGTAACGTTCATAGTTTCTCAGACCACTGATCTGGAGACTAAGCTTGAAGGTTTTTAGCTTACCCATGAATATGTTGGCCAAAGAGGACGAAGGGGCGAGCTCATAGCTACTCCGTCTATCTGCCTATACAGGTTGTCGTCAAATAAGAACTATACGTTTAGGGTACATCTCAGTAGCGATTCCTTGTATGCATCAATCGGCATTCCCATATCCTGATGATTAGTGGCAATGAAGTCACAGAGGTAGTTGATAGTTTCTGCGACCGGTACGCCCGTAAAAAGAGACGAGACGTCTAGCGAAAACATGACCTTTCCGTTTAGGTTGAGATCTTTAACGCCGTTCACAAATTCAAAAGTATCCCGATAGCTATGTGGTGCTAGCTGGTACTGTATGGGCTTAAGTTTCTCCGCTATCCAAATACTTTGATTGGCGCCTAGTACAGTATCTACCTCCTCCTTTAGACCACTTACAGCAACTGTCAAAGCCCATAACGTTTTATCGAAAACTCCAAAATTTGTTTCTGATTCGAAGAGACATCTTAAGTAGGACTGTACGACTGTTCATTGTGCAGAATAATCAAGTTATTTTAGTCATGTATGGATGCCGGCTGTTGGATGGACATTTTTTGGGCGGATTAAGAAAACTGCACCTTGCAAAAAGTGACAACTTATGTAATAGTAATTTATTCTGTCAGTTTTGACGCCCTTATAGATTCAAGTGTAATTTTTTAAAAACATGTGTTAGAAGACGAGCATTTCAAGAAGCATAGTCAAAAAGTAAAAAGTCTTTTGGGAAATGGAGTATGCTTTATTCAGTGACTTTTCGACACCGGTTACCCTGGCCGTCTTTAGACTTGTTACAAATGTGTAAAATGTGTAAGTTCCAAAATATCGATGTTGTCTTTTTATTCTTGCCAATAATCCATGACCCTAGTTGACATCTCGTGTTTATTGACTGCAGTTTCTTCCATCCATTGTAAACGACGTCTAGTTCGATGTGCCGGTTAATGCATGATTCATCGGAATATATGGCCTTCAAAAATTCATGGCCTTCTTTTTTGCAATAATCTCTGGGATAGGTGGAGGAGACTACAACCAATCAATACGAGATGTCAAGCCAGACCATGAATTAACGGCAGGAATAAATGGACAGTATCGATTTTTGGCACTTAATGACGTTGACTGTTTTGCATATTTTTCGCACGTCTGAAGACTGCCTGTGTAACCAGTGTCAAAAATTTAGTGAACGATGTTTCTTGCATTTGCCAAAAGGTTTATTACTTTCTGACAGTTCGACCGTCGATTTCGACGATGTCCACCGTGTGCCCCACAGCTGCAGCAGCGGTGGGAGCAGGGACGGTGACTTACGCAGGGGTTTATAGTGCCAGTAGACTTGCGTAGCATCTACCTGCACTCTCTCCTCCTCCCCCGCCTGGGCCCGGTGTCAAGACAGAGTCAAGAAGACCGGAGACGAGGGAGGCCGCAGGTGGATGGCTCGGACGGATCCTCACCTTGGCGTTCCACCACACCCTCTGGTCCACACAACATTAACCAGGATTTGAACCAACACAACAGAGATTTGGAGGCTGGCACGGCCGAAGCCGCACCTGGGCGTGCCGTCAACGCCTGGCTCGGATCCCACACTGTGGTGGGAATGCCATAAAGGCCACATTAAAAAGGAGCCATTGCAGCCTGACTCTCAGACCGCCTCCAGTGAAGGAGGAGGTCCAAGGTACCCCGTCAGTTGGCAACCTTCCAAGCCACGGCTTTTAGCGCACCGTGATAGCTTCAAGCGCGTCAGATTGTTTATAGTGAGGAGAAAGTGCGCTGAGTCGTCGACCTCACTCTCCCTTCCCATTCCCACACCCCAGCCACTGTCCGAGCCGGTCAGTAGACTGGAGTGGGGAATGGGCGCGGTGGCTGACATGGTCGACTGACCATGCCTGCGCGCGCCACAGCACGATCTGGCCCCCATACACACACAAACACCAGGATTTCACACAACGGGGGTTGAACGGCGTGCCTCTCACATGCGTGAGAGTGCCGTGGAAGGTGCTGCTTCAGCCCGTCCCCAGCCCACCAGTCCGCCACTACACAACACACACACACACAACGTGACGAACTGCGTGAACCGAGAACGGGCGTCAATCAGCAACCTTCCTATCCACGACACTTGACGTGTCGGGATAGTCTCGGACTCAAGTCACTCGTGCAGCCGAGGCCGCATGGGGACCGAGTTGAGATGCACACTCCCCACTTGCGTGGGAGGCGGCAGTTGAGTGCATGAGGTGTGTGAGGGTTGACGTCTAGTGGGGTGATGATGTTAGGAGGTAGGGAGTGAGGGAATGTGTGGTGTGACCGGCGGTTGTCTACCGCAGGTCGTTGTGTATGCGCATGTGGCCGAATAGACCCATGCGATGCGTGAAGGTGCGAGGGCAGTGTGGGCAGTGGAGGCGAGTGCGGTGGGTGTAGGTAGGTGCTCCAGGCACTGGTTCGCCAGTCTCTGTGCGATGGATTCGCAAGTGACCGACCAGGCCGATGCGTGAGGTGAAGGTGCGTGGATAATGTGGGCATGAGAGGTCGGCGGTGTCGGTGTCAGCTGTAGAGGAAGCAGTGGTGTTGGTGGTGGCGGTGGTGGTGGTCGGCGCGTGTGACGGTGGGGCGAGGATGGGTCTGGGCGTGTTGGATGTCGTGGCTGTATCGGA
>CACRXP010000220.1:735268-754167 GCA_902702965.1 Spirometra erinaceieuropaei
AAGAAGATGACGAAGGAGAAGAATAGGCAGAAGAATAGACGGAGGTAGAGGTAGAAGAGGTAGGATGAGGAGAATGAGTATGGTTGTTGTTGTTGTTGTTGTTTCGAGTTTGATTGTTTCGACCGTGAGTTTTGCGTCTGCGACCACGGTGCGCCAGCAGACGACGTGGTTCCCCAGCAATTTTTAGGCCAGCTTTTCCAGCCCCCCCCCCTCCGAAGGAAGCAGTGCCCTGACCCCTGAATAGGGGCTGCTTGATGTGCCGGCGCGGCCGAACTCCACTGTGGGCCACGAGTTTTTTTGGCAGTGGAAGAACGACTCGAATTTGCCAATGGCTTACGGCATTGCCGCAAGCCTGCGGTCTCCTACGGTGCACCAGATGGGCGCGTGTCGACGGTGCCGATTCGGAGATCCATCCCACCGGCTGATCAACGGCGTACCAGACGGAGCCTCGTCTAGACGATGTCGATGCGACGTTCCACCACCAACCGGCTGACCAGCGGTGTGTCAGACAGAGCCTCCTCACGACGGCGCCGACGCGGTGTTCCATCCGACCAACCGTCCACGGAGTCCGCAGTCACCTGTGCACGCGGCACAACGCGCACAGGGAGTAACCGCCCTCACCTGGTTTAGCCCGCCGGTCGAGACGGTTGCCCGGGGTGTGGCCGCTGAGCAGAGCCCAGCTACGTGGAGCCACAGGTGAGAGTTGAGTGCCAGCAAGTGGACGCTAGGCGTAGTCTCACCTGCAAGCAAGTGAGCGACCACTACGACCTTCACGTGAACCCACCGCTGACACCCCTACACCCCTATTACTTTCTAAGAAAACATACACATACATACTCCTTCTTGTACTTATTTGTTAGTAAACCACGCCTTCTATAAATTGTGCACTTACAGGAAGGGTATTTTCAATTTTAAAAATGTCTACTTGTGAGATTTTTATGACCGTGAAATTTCCACTAATAAAACACCGTATCTGTCCATTTACAAATGCTGCTTATAAAGTATACAATATGATTCACACGCATTGCAGAATCTTATGAGCCTTATACGGCGCCTTTTTCAGTAGCACATAGAAATTCATGATTTTATCTACACGGAAAATGTACAATATGGAGTTTGTAAACTCTGAGTGCAAGTGCAAATGCACGTTTGGGTTCAAAGGTGTCTGAGTGTCGAAAAAGTTCTTAAAACTGAAAAATGCTTTTTTATTCAAGGATGAAGTTAAAAGAAGACTTGATTTGCCACCAAGCAATTATAATAAAGAATAGTTTTCCGTGTTTTCTGGAAATATATTTGAATTCTAAAGAGCACACAAGTCAATTGGAAAACTTCATACAACTTAGATGCAGAAAGGAGGTCGGAAAGACGTTCCTTCCAAGACCAACTACCTAACATGTCTGGATTGAATTATGTTGCGCAATTACTGATCCTACAACTCTGCCTAAGTAATTTTGCTGAATCAACAACACATTTCAGCATTTCGGTTAACATCTCATACGATAACATATCCACTTTGGGTACGACTAATGATTCTCCATGAAATTCTCGCCTGTTCCTTTTTAAATTGAATTGCTGAAGAAGATCAACTTTAATTTTAAAAAATTAGACTCGAGGCAACGTTAGACCGTCGTCATGCAGTAATATTTTGTAGGAATTGAAATTTGAATTATCGCAACGCCTATCCTCGCATACTTTGCTCAGCAACAGTGCGGAGGGCAGCTCTGAGGAAGATGTACACTGTGTGACCTGTCTCATGAAACCTGATGACAGATTCTGATACGAGAATTTACGGACGTCTTAAACGTTGCGCATTTTGCTCGCTCATCCAGCCTCTTCAAGGTAGTATCCCTTTTCTTGTGCAGAAAATGTGTGCGCGTAAGTGTATCAAGCAGAATGTTCATGAATTTGAGCGAAAATCGACGTTGCGATGCATTCGGGTAATTTCCTATGCTAATTACCTGTCCTAGACTTCGGTTGCAGAGCTGAGCGTGTTTTTCTTTAACAGAAGAATTATTTGCCTTCCTGAGTTCTACTAAACAGAGTTTGCCGCATTTGAAAATTGGTTTTTCCGTCATGGCGTGTGGTATGTAACCCCCTTGGAAGGTCGTAGTTAACTACAAACTTAACGCCAACCATGACCGCGCCTTCGATGGGAAATCTCTAACCTGTGAGCATTTAAGGAAAACCGTAATCTTAAGCGAAGGCTTAATCCTAGCCCCAACTTCAAATCCAAACCACAACCCAAGCCTGGCAACCCCTGATCTCAAGAATGACTTAACCAATGCCAATTCTAACCTTTGCTTAAACCCTAACCTTGAGTCCGAAACGGGCAATTTTGACGTCGATAACGCTATCGGAGGTCAAAATGGACCTTCTGCATAACCCCTATCGCGACCTACTGCCAAACAAGCCGCTATGAAGCACACCTACCTAAGTCAGATAAGGCGTCTTTTGACAAACCACCCAGGAGGGTTGAATACGCTACCCTTACCGATTTTTCGTCCGATGCGAATCGTGGGAATTGGTTTGCTAACACACAGGTTATTTTTAATAGGGTCAACAATTTAGACAATTTTTTGAAGTCAGATTAGCAAATCTGTGCGATATGGTGCCCTAAAGTGCAGTAATAACCCATACAGGCAGTCCTTCGTTTAAATGGGCCGAAATTGTTCTGCCATTTTGGAAAACTATGCTCGTTTTCATGGAGATGACCACCACAGAATGGTTATTTTCAGTTTTTTACATACAGAAAGTTACCTTTCGTGTGGCCTAATTTCTGCACATACGTAATTTTCAAACGGAACGGGCAAAAGAATGACAAGTGGAGCAAAATATCAGTATTTATATTGTCACTCCGTAGTGCATTCATAATCATAGAACGAAGCCTGTGAGTGTTTAAATTGAAATTTTGATCACTGCAATGCCCATCCTTGCATACTTTGCTCAGTAGCTATGCGGAGGATAGTTCCGAAACAGAAGTAAGAGTGGGAGCTGGACACTGCCTGTGCTTTGTTCAATATAGGCTTGTGTTAGTAGAAAAAAGGACGAGTTTGATCGGTGGGTCGCCTTCTTGCGCAGCAGCCTCAGTTCCTTTCTGGCCCCCAGATATTTTGCAGCTTTTGGAACCGAGAAAGTTTGGGCAGAGAGGCGTCGGCAGGCCGTCAAACCGCGGAGGAGTGCTTGGCGGGGAGGGGGGGGAAATTCCATGTGAACGGAGGACGGTGGGGGAGGGGGCGGGGGACGGACCAGGCAAACTGGTTAGAAGGCGCGTTTTTTGCATTTCAGGCCATACTGCACAATCTGCTGTTTGCTGCCGTACTGGGGGATCCGTTTGCCCCTGATGTAGTAGATTGGGCAGAAGTGCTTGGGTGGACAGTGGCACAGTACCTTACCACCGTAGAGCAGACCGTCGCTGTTTGGCGTCTCCACATAGCAACTCTCCTCCAGACTGCATTCTCGCTATTAGGTAGGCAAAAATGCATGCAATATCAGTCAAAAAAGGGTTCCATATATACACACATGTATATATAGTGAATAATTTCAGAAATTACACAGTGCAGGACATGAAGTTAAATTAACGGGACATAACTTTTTAGGGCCCGAACCGAGATTTCAATGAACATTCGAGTCGAAGTCAATCAACCACTGTGAAATAACCACGTAATGCCGATTATACAAACAAGTCGTACTACGAAATCTATACATCGAACGTATTATACGGTACTTCCGACATAGGTACTAACTAAAAGCCTAGATACGAGGTTAGCTGATATTCCTCCGCTGCCTGACACAGTTGCGAGGGGTAGAGCGTCAAGCTCCATGACCAAAGAACCCGGATTCGAATCTCAAGTGATCCACACTTGGGGTTGGGTATGACTGGCTGAGGACGGCTAATAAGCCAAAAATGGCCATTCCGGTCTCCCTTGTCTTTGTCGGTACCATCTTATCTATATCTACTACTAGTCGCTGCGCGACTGGCTGCGAGGGTTTAAGTACGAGCCCCAAGGCACAACAGAACGAGCATGTTCTGTAAACTGATCGATGAGCGCCCATCTGTCATAATTGATATTCCCGATCACAACCGACAGGACAACGGGCACGTGGCTCAATGGTAGAGCGTCAAACTCCATGACCAAAGATCCTGGGTTCAAATCTCAAGTGATCCACACTTGAGGTTGGGTATGACTGGCTGATGACGGCTAATAAGCCAAAAATGGCCATTCCGGTCTCCCTTGTCTTTGTCAGTACCACCTTATCATTGAAATTTCGGTTCTGACCCTAAAAAGTCATGTCCCGGAGATTTAACTCCAAGTTCTGCACTGATTAATTTCCGAAATTATTCACCTGATTATTCTCTGGAGTTCATATACCAGAAACCGCTAGAGAACGCTGGGTGTCCCACTGAAGAGCCGAACCCCTCGCAGCTGTGTCAGGCAGCGGCAGAATATCGGCGAAACACGTGTCTGGGCTTTTAGCAAGTATCTATGTCGGGAGTACGGTATAATACCTTCAATATATATATATATATATATATATATGTATTGGAAGGTAGGCATCCCAAGAAATATAAGTCTATATATCATGCGCCGCTATGCGGCTGCTGGTTGGGCTCGAGAGAGTCCATAAGGCACAACGGAACGAGTGAGTTCCGTTTGAACGATCGGTGAGCGCCCCCTACCACTGTATATTCCCGATCGAAAACCGACAGGGCAACGGGCTCGTGGCCCGGTGGGTAGAGGCGTGGACTTCTAAACCAACAGGTCGCGAGTTCGAGGCTCGGGTGTTCCACACTTCGGGCTTGGGTATGGCTGACTGACGACGGCTAATAAGCCAGAAATGGCCATTCCAGTCTCCCTTGTCTTTGTCGGTAATGCAATTCTGTCTATATATCATGCGCCGCTGTGCGGCTGCTGGTTGGGCTCGAGAGAGAGTCCATAAGGCACAACGGAACGAGTGAGTTCCGTATGAACGATCGGTGTGCGCCCCCTACCACTGTATATTCCCATCTCCCTTGTCTTTGTCGGTAATAGCATTCTGCCTATATATATATATATATATATGAATAACTGATGTGGTGTGCATTCCGAGGTGATATAATGAGAAAGTGAAGGCTCTTCGGAATATTGAGTTGTACTCGTAAATTTTCAAGTCGGTGACACCGACACGTCGTCAGACGAAATGAACAGAGGGAAAGTGAAGTCGGCAGACTAGGTCGGCTGGCGCGACAGGACAGACAACGACAAACAGACAGCTGATGGGTGAGAGGGGTGGGCACCTAGTTGTGGCACGCCGTGGGGCAGGGGAAGGCAAGGAAGAACCGTTAGGGCTCTCAGTGTTGGAGGCGGTGAAGCACTCTCCCGGCGACCAAAACGCTTTGGCATCTCCATTGCCCATAAGCCCGCATCTTCCCTACGCGAGACATTATGCCGAGTAAAGGCCCCAGTGCCCAAAGAACAATTAACTAACGTCATCTACCGCATACCGTGCGCCAACTGCCCTTGTGTTTATATTGGCCATACAGGCCGATGTCTTGGGACTCGCATTAACGAACACAAGTTAGTCCTCCGCCGACGTGACCCTCTGTCCCTCGTGTTTGCGCACGCCATTGAGCATGATCACCGCTTCAATTGGGATGACACTGAAGTGATCGCAAAGGCTAACACCAGACAGGCGCGAGAATTCCTCGAAGCTTGGCATTCTGGCACGACCAGCATCAACCGCCACGTCGATTTAGACGCTCATTACGAGGGCTTACGTACACGCTCACTGTCTTGTTCCCACACCTCAACATTTGCTAACCCCCACTCGGCCACATAGACGTATGCTGTTTCGCCTTTCCGCTCCCCCTTGCGACACGGTGAACAACAACCTAAACCCCCCTAACACCTCCAACGCCGGCGCATTGCCCCCCGACCTCATCCCGCATCAGTGACCAGCCGCCCGCATCAATGACCAGCCACCCGCATTCCCACTGACTCGCAATCCCCACCCCCCCTCCCCCCCCCACGTTTTCACCGCCTCCAACACTGAGAGCCCTAACGGTTCTTCCTTGCCTTCCCCTGCCCCACGGCGTGCCACAACTAGGTGCCCACCCCTCTCACCCATCAGCTGTCTGTTTGTCGTTGTCTGTCCTGTCGCGCCAGCCGACCTAGTCTGCCGACTTCACTTTCCCTCTGTTCATTTCGTCTGACGACGGGTCGGTGTCACCGACTTGAAAATTTACGAAATAAAGTTTGTTCATTTTCCCAAAGGACTCATTCTTCTTCGAAATATATATATATATATATGTATATATATATCATTAACTTTATTCTGCCTTGAATTTCAGAATTTATACGGAACGAACTTATTTTGGTGACCCAGATTCCCTGAGCACGCGAAGTTCGTAAATGTTATTACTGTATACAGTTTAATGCGGTACTGTGAAGTGCTACCTATGGCACTCTTACGCATGCGAGATGTGCGCCGCTTAACCTCCGCTGTGTGAAATCCTGGTGCTTGTGTTCTGGGGTGAGGGAGGGGGTTGCGACGTCGTGCACGTGGCGCGCGCAGACAAGCTCACTAGACTATGTCAGCTACCGCACTTGTCAGCTGACCGGCTCGGACAGTGACTGTGGCCTGGGAATAGGAATAGAGAGTGAGGTCGACGAACCAACGTATTTTCCTCACTATTAAACAATCTGACACGCTTGAAGCTCTCACGATGCGGTAAAAACCGTGGCTTGAAAGGTTGCCAACTGACGTGATAACTTGGATCTCGCAGTCCGTCCAGTGTTGTGCGTTTGTGTGGAGCGACCGACTGGTGGTTGGAGAGTCAGGCTGCAATGGCAATGTGACATTTATGGCACTCCCGTCTAGTGGGATCCGAGACGGGGCGGCTTCGGTCGCACCAGCCTCTTCTGCTGCTGTTGTTGGTTTCAATCCTGGTCATTTGCTGTGTGGACCAAAAGCTGCGGGGTGGTGCGCCAAGGTGACGTCGTGGCCCTGTCATCCACTCGTGCCCTTCTTCGTCTCCGGTCTTCTTGACCATGTCTTGACACTGGGTCCAGGTGGGAAGTAAGGGGAGAGAGTGCGGCAGATGCTACGCAAGTCTACATTCGCTATGAACTGAGTCAAGCGCAAGTCAACAAGATTGCTTAAATTTGTTGTGGAGCACACGGTGGACATCGTCAAATGCGACAGTCGAACTGTTACTACGAAGTGCTGCAGCACGCAGAAGTCTATTCCCCCAGAGCGCAACCTGCAAACCTTGTTTTCTTGCTACTCTGACTTCTGGAAAAAGCAGTAAGCACTTCGTGTCTGTTTTGAATTGAGACCTTGTTGTTTCGCAGACTGACTGTCTGGACTGAACCTTAATCCTTATGTGTTCTCCGGTCGTTTTTCTTGTCTTGCACGCAACGCGAATTCTCAGACAATCTCTCGACATCGATGAATTCCCTTTTTTACATTTATAGCTGTCTGCAAGCGCTACTCCAGTCGCGTTACTGTGCTTAGAAGGGAAGGCAGCAGCTAGGCTTCGATTAGAGACGACAGTCCTACCCGTATTTGGCTGACGTACTGAACCTGAACCAGGCAGTATGCTATTACCGACAAATACAAGGGGGACTGGAATGGCCATTTCCAGCTTATTAGCCGTCGTCAGCCGATCATGCCCAACTACGAAGTGTGGAGCACCCGAGACTCGAACCCGCGATCTGTTGTTTAGAAGTCCACGCCTCTACCCACTGGGCCACGAGGTCGTTACCCTGTCGGTTTTCGATCGGGAATATACAGTGATAGGGGGCGCTCATCGATCGTTCTTACGGAACTCACTCGTTCCGTTGTGCCTTAGGGGCTCTCTCTCTCGAGCCCAACCAGCAGCCGCACAGCGGTACATGACATAGGAAATGTGGTATTAGCGACAAAAACAAGGGAGACTGGACCTACTGCCAATATCATGCACCGCTGTGCGGCTGCTGGTTGGGCTCGAGAGAGAGTCCGTAAGGCACAACGAAACGAGTAAATTCCGTAAAAACGATCGGTGAGTGGCCCCTACTATCTATCCTGAATTAGATTTCGGACAAGGTCACTGCCATGGGTGCAACACACCACAAGTTCGCATAGTTGTTTGAATGGAATGAGGGCGAGCAATAATCAGCAAAAGATGGTCCAGTCACGAAATAGACAGTTCTCAGGCGATAATGGTGGCGCACGATGGGATGCCTAGCATGGCGGGTGGGGGACGGGGACATGGAGAGGAGCTCAGTGACCACCTGTCATGGACATATTCCAGTTGCGAGTCCCTTCCTACGCGGGACGAGATGCGGCTCCTCAACTGTTTCTTTGTACATCCCTTCACCCTCTCTGGCCTGCCGAATGGTACACCAACAGAATCCTTTCTTATTACCCTGGATTTTGGATTTGGTTTCGGTGTTAGTGAGAGTCATGACCGGGGGACATGAGCGGCTGCAGTGACCTCAGCTAGCCTACTGGTCATTTTTAGCCAGCCAGAGCCGAGACGTGGCTCAGGCAGACTTGGAATATGAACTCTATTTCAGTTGGTTTTGGCTCTACACCCCACCATTACGTCACGTGTGTATGCCATATTGTCCGTGATGAGGCTAGTTTTCTGCGACTGTCTCTGGTGCGTGGGAGTCTAAAGCGTCAGACCAATAAATTTCTTGCCCCGATGATCGCATGTTTTTCTCCCAAGCTATCATCCTTATGCAAGGCGGTTGCCGAAGATTGTACGCGAGAAAAAAATGAAAATGTCAGCATACTCTCCTTGACATGAAGGAGTCTGAAATTCGTGGTGGACTCCACCTGGTGGTGATGGTGGTGGTGGTAGTAGTAGTAGTAGTAGTAGTATTGGTGGTGGTGGGGGTGTTAATTGCCTACTCATTTTCGACTGAAGGCGTACCTTTGGAGCACAGGTCATCTGGTAGTGGTTTCCCGGAAAAACCTTATCCGTGGGCCGTACGCCGCGGCTGTAGCTGATTGAGTCAACTTCGGCATTTCCATTACATCGACAGAAGACGCTGGAGAGGGTCAACCAAGTGCCGATTTGTCTGAGTTCGAAGGCGATCTCTTCCTCCGTCTTGCGGCAGTAGCTGTGTCGATGCGTGTAGATGGGTCGGCAAAAGTGCGCCTGGAAAGTGTAGTCTCGCATATCTAAAGGCAGAAGGCATTTTATGCTAAATCACTTCATTACCAAAACTGGAGTTTGGGCAAGGCAAGAAGTAAGCTCGCATAGGGCGCTTAGTGGAGGTCACACTGTTGCCCATGAACCCCGTCCAGATAAATTCGAATTACTAGATCAATTCAGTACACAGACAGCCAAGCTACTGGGGAAATGGGAGGGTAAGTTTTGCCAGCAAAGGCGAGAGAGCTCACCAGCCAGCCTCCCCCACCCACCACAGGCCGGGAGGACTTGAGATTTCAAGCAGGGCCTATTTGGCAACTGCGCTGAATCACGTAGCCACTGGAAGTAAGGCTACATTGGAAGTGTCCAGGCACATTGAAGTGACTTTCAGAGATGAAACAGGATTAGAGGATGGGACGTGAGCGCCCACTGTCATTTGGAAGTCTAGTCTAGGGCCTTTACAGGATCTCATATAGCGACAAGCGATTAGCAAATGAGGAGTCTGAAACTCTGAACAGAACTCAATCAATCGGTGCGTTGATCTGGCGCCCGCATAGGGGACCCTTCGTAGCCACCTCCAGACCCACGACATTGGTTATTGATTAGCTGATGACTCCCCATGTCTGTCACCTGTTCCGTTGCTACTGACACCTCTGACAGTAGACTCCTGTGTGATCTCGACATTTCAGAAGGGTGAATAGATGACTAGTCTGTCTGATCTGCATTCTTCCGCCGAAGATGAATGGTGGGCAGTTCGAGCGCGCGCCAGATAGTTAGAGGACACCATTATTTCACCTCTTTCTCCGGCTCTTCAGCGAGCATCTCTGACTAGTATTCCATGCTATTTATGTCTTATAGTTCTCGAACGTTGCATGATGCCTTCACATAGCGCGCCATCACCTGTACGAATACGCAAAGATCGCTGATAACCCAATACGCGGTCCCATCGTTGATTTAATCTGTATGCAGCAGTCATTTGGAAGGACGACTACTTTAACCGTTTATCATCAAGGAAATACATCTCCATGTATAATCAACTTAGCAATTAAAAGCAGAAGCAGCGTCATTTCTGCATGCCATCCAAGAATGGTTGCATACGTGCCGATATGGATCTGTTAAAAGCCTTGATTGGAGTTTTGATTTCGTGAACCCTTGGAAGAAGTGAAGATCTATTTACGTCTCCATGTTTTCTTCCCAAGGAATGCGTGAAGCTGCCAAATTGTTGTCTTCCGTCCTCTGTCAGAGTGTCAAGAACGGCTGCGCGTTGGTGCACATGGTGCTTTTTAGCTGATTTTCAACATATCTTTTCAGGATTTTGATGGGATAGCTGTATGACTACGCTGAAGCGCTCTACGGTAGTGGTTTTGATACTCGGTTCTCTCAATACAGTCCCCAATAAACTTGGCCAGTACTTCGGCTCCAGAAGCCCGGTGTTTAAACGCAGGTACCCACTAACTGCCCTTAACACCACAGGATCTTTGGACTGCTTATATTGGTCGCGGTAGTAGGCGCCGATACCCGGAAAAAGATACGCGACTACCTCCCCACATGGTGAGAATAAGCGAAATTAAAAGCATAGACAGCGCCATCCTCGCGCATATTGTTGATTCAGGAAATTGTGTGGACCCCAGCGAAGCCTTTCGTGTGCTAAACAAGGTCCTACCGACCTACTCCAAGCCACTGGGTCAGCGTCTGCTAGCAACAGCAGAGGCGACTACCATCAAACCGGTACTGTGCGCATAGAAGGACGACGTGCAAGCTCTGCGTTTACCATGGCCCTAAGAGATCGCTTTACTGCATGCACTCCCCTCCCCAGCCTCCCCCCTCCCATCTGATACGGCCCTTCTTAACGCTCACTGCCTCTCATTGCTCTCTCCCCCCGCCCCCATATTTCCACACCCCACTTCTGCGGAAAGACGATCGATGGTCGACTTCTTTTATCACTCACATGTATTACCGGATCCCGTTCTCATATAAACAAAACAATTTGCCAGATGAAAATTTGCGACAGCAAACGTATGCCCGCCGACTAGACTTCGGAATCCCTGCGCGGAAAATTGCCAAATTTACTAACTCATAGATGGAGGGAAAATGGCTGATACCTTCAAGAGACAAATTGGATTGGGATCTGTAAGTTAGAGGTGATAACGAGCTTACACTGGCTTTCATAGAAGCGAACAGGCGAGTTCCATGTAGCAGTTCAGATGACGCAATTTTGTCAACTAGTGCATACGAAAACGACCCCAGAGACCAACTCCAACCGGCCCCAAATTTTGGCGGGCTCTTCCATACGAGAAGAACGTCTCGGAAGCCGTCAGTCGTCTTTTCACTCGACTTTGAGTTGGGGTTGCACACAGGCCGGATGCAACCATTAAGGGCCAAGTCATGAGACCGAAAGACCCACTGCCACGGCATGAAACGTCTGGAGTCGTTTACCGGATCTGGTGCAGTTGCGGACAAAGCAACGACGTCGGAGAAACTGGGAGTTTACTCCGTACGCGAATTTTCAAGCACGCAACAGCAGTGAGGCGAGGAGACGCTAGCTCTCGGGTGGCGGCTCATTCGACGGTTGTAAAACTAATCAGCCTGCAGTATAATTCTATAATCATTTAGTTACCCCAGGATGCCGGCTTTCGAATGAACTTGCTTTCGGCTACATGCAAAAACTATACTCTGTAAAAAATGACTACTTAAGCAGCACGAATTTTTCTCATTGATTTTCGATGCCCCTAAAAGTCCAATTGCATTTCCTGGAAAACATGCATAACAATGCACGTTTTTTTGCTCATTCGGTAGATACTTACGTCTTCTTCTAATTTTTTAACTCGAAGGAGGGACATGATTCGGTTTCAAAAAAGTTTCTAATTGCGGGACTTTTAAAAACCGTGAAAAGGTCGTTCATAAGTCGTCATGTCTCTGCATTTACCAATGTGGCTTGTAAAGTTAACAATATTGACCAAATCCACTGCTTTCTTTTATGAACCCTTCATAGTCCCCCTTTATTACCGTAGAAAAATGTGTGGTTTTCCGTACGCGGAAAATATACGGTTCGTAGTTTGGAAACCCTGAATGTAAGTGTAACGTTAGAGCGGGTTCAAAATTATTCTGGAATTGGAAAAGTTCTTGAAAACTGAATTATACCCTTTCTTCGAGTATAAGATTGGAAGAAGACGTAATTATCTACCGAATATATATATGTATATATATTCATGTTTTTCATAAAATATAACTGGACTTTTAGGGGCATCGCAAATCAATGGGGAAAATGCATGCTACTTAATTAGTCAGTTTTTACAGATTGTAGTTTTTGCATACAGCTGGAAGGAAATTCGTTCGAAAGCCGGCATCCTGTGGTAACTGAAATATGATAGAATTTTGTTGCAGGCTGATTAGTTTCACAACCCAACTTAATTAATCTTTTCGATACGAAAGCGCATTTCGGTATTTCGATTGACGTTTCATGAGTGAGTCCACCTACTGTAGATCATACTGTCCAGTCCAAAGAATTTACAATTTGGCTCAGCTGCAATGACGTCACAAACAGCCGTAGACAGTGTGTACGCAGCCTCGCCAGGGTCAGCTAAAAGTCCACACACACATGAATGGAGGCGAAGGTTGAGAGCTGGATCATGTGCCTTGGTCGCTGCTGAATGGTAACTCTCTCTCTCTCTCTCTCTCCTTTCGCCCAACGCTGATATATAGACTCTACTTAGCTTCTTTAGTGGACGTTTTAACAAGTGATTGCCGCTTTAGGGCTGAGATCAAGGAGAATGCGCGATAGCGTAGTGACACGAAGTAAGCTGTCTGTATATTTGAACTCGTTTCTCTCCCTGCGGTCCTTTACAGAAAGTCCGCACGGGAAGTCATCAGCACAAAAGCACAGCGTCCCTCCTGAAGTTCCTTCTGCTGGTGCCCACCTTCCTGACGCATTAGGCTGTTTCACGCGTCCGGTTTCGGCTGAGTGATCGGTCTAATAGTACCCCCGTGATGTTGCAAGTTTGGGAACACATTTTGTAGGAAAGTCTTGCACAGATGTGAGCTGGCTTCGTTGGAAAATGATCATGTCCTTGTCAAAATGTCAGGGAAAAGTACGAATAATCAACCGTTTCCTAACTTACCATCAGTGCCAATGAGCTTGAAGGTCAGAGAATTGAGGGCGTCATTAGGGAGCCACTTTTTTGGGCAGACAAGTCCGGCTCGGCACTTGGATCTGCTTTGCACAAAGGGTCCCTTCGACACGTAGAGGTTGAAAGGGTCAAAGAAACCGCCTGATTCTAGCCAAGCGCAGGGATATATCAGTCCCTAAAAGGTGGATTTTCAGGGGAGGGGAGAAGAAGACGTTTGCTTCAGTTTATCTAGTATAGTATAGTATAGTGCGCTCTGTTCAAAGAGTTTGAGAGTAACGGATTGAGTTTGTGATGGGAGACCCACGATTTCCTTCTTTATCCGTTCTGTTTATCACATTTAGAGACAACTTTTTGAAAATAGCGAGACGAATGCGGACGGACAGACGCTCCACTGTCAACACCGCTAATCAGTAGGATTTGGCTCTTTTCCATAGTAGCTGGCATGAGTTTTATGTAACCCTTCTCAAAAGCAACCACAAAGCCAAGATGCGTCCAGCTAAAAACAAGCGGTTTGGTAGCGAATGAAGATATCCATATTGCTTAGTCACTATACTACTGTCGTGGTGGTGGTGGCGGCGGTGGCGGCGGCGGTGGCGGCGGCGGTGGCGGCGGCGGCGGTGGCGATGATGATGATGATGCTGCTGCTGCTGCTGCTGCTGCTTCTGCTGCTGATGATGATGATGATGATGATGATGATGATGATGATGATGATGATGATGATGATGATGATGATGATGATGATGATGATGATGATGATGATGATGATGATGATGATGATGATGATGATGATGATGATGATGATGATGATGATGATGATGATGATGATGAACTAACTCGCAACCGAGATCCAAGTGAAAGTTTTGCACCCAGAATTCGACTGAATACAGAAAATATGTACTTTGCCAGCACACCCTTGAACAAACTCTGCCCAACTAACCAAAACGTCCGATTTGGCATCAATTCGTTGATTCGTGTGGAATGGATGCGCAAGAATAGAATGCGAGTTTGATCGATTTTTGCCCCTACCTAGCCAGGCAGGTATTTGTTCGCGTACCTTCTTTTCCAAAATTCCTGCTGTACGGCTAATGTATCATGCTTCACAGGAGCAGATGAATGAGTAAACCTATATCTATGTGGCCTGAAACGGCAGTCGGTTTTCACCTTCCGAACGCAGCGGGGTGGAGTTTATGAAAAATACGCATAAGTTCGCCGCGGGGAAAACGCTCGTGGTAGCTGTCTTTAGATGTCCTCTCACTTTTTCGTTTGCTGCGCCCTCTATAAAAGGTAGTCTTAGAAATAATTCCTTCTTTTCTGTATTTGCAGTGGTGGGTTTTAACATGTTCCCCAATACTCCAGAGTCTAAATCACTCTGAATAGCCATTTTCGCGGAGTGAGATTTGCATTTGCCGGAGCTCTGCTTCGACAGTTTCAAGGGAATAAATGTGTCGCACTCTAACCGCAAGCCCCTGGATTAAATTTTCTTTTAGAGTTGGGGAAAAAAGTGCGAAAAATCAGTGTCCCGTCCAGGCTGTCTTCGGAAATGTCTTTCGTTGGACAGATTCGTCCCCTTTTCTGTGTAGGAGGACATCGAGGAACGCGATTTCTTTATCCGCCTAAGGCTCTCAGTAGACTTTAGCGAGAGATGCATCTTGTTAACCACCTGCACTAGGACTTCGATGTCGATGGCATAACCTGTCTGACAGAAGATGTCGTCCATGCCTCGACTGTAGAGATCAAAGTCATTAACGATGTACTTTAACCTCGCTTTCTCGCCGTGGCCTATGAAAACATTGAAAGAACCGGTCTAGGCGCTGACCTCACCGCCCCAAATGCTACCCCAAAAGTAGAAGTCGATCTATGGGGTTGCTGAAGCATGGGCGGTTTTTTCGTAAGTTTGTGTTGAAGTGAAGGAGAGGATTTGGAGACAACGGTAGGGCGAATGACCCCGCTTAATCTTCGGTAGACTGTGGATCATGTCATAGGGGGTTTTATCTTGGCATCCATTTGTAGGCCGTTGTAGACATTACATTTCCAATTCGTCAGCTTAGTGTCGGTCCTTCTACCCCACCCCCAAAACAATGGAGTGGGGTCTCTCATCCTACTGTTTCCATCTTTGTTACTGAATGTGTTTCGTAGGGCGCTGGCAGAGCGCCCATTCAAAAGCGAGTATTCCAGTGTGACCAAAGTATCCTTGGATCACTTTGCGTGATCATAAATATCACGATCCCACCTAGGCAATCCTTCCTTACCGAAACCTTATTTCGGAATTTCAACTAATATCTCATGACACGCCCCATGTTGGGATGGCTATTCCGTTTGTATGCACTCAGTGCAGTTGGGACGTGAACCAGTAATTAAATGCTTTTTACTGACTGGAAGACACTTATACCATGCATACAACAGTTGCAGTTTATTGAGCACCTTCCCCTACTTCTTCTCCGACTCACTGTCATCCAGAATCTGTTCCACCCGTACGGCACGCACTAACGATCCGGCGAACTGAATAAGCTTCATTTATAGGACGAAATGCCAGGACTCCAAAGGCACACCAATCCGATTGGGATTCACTACTTGAAACCGCCTGCTTCACAAGATGAATGCTGGTGGGGGGTTTCGGCTTTTGGCGTTCGAAGTGTTGTTTTCCGTGGACGGACTTGAACAGGGTGAACATGGCGAAACAAGCTGAACTTTACGACGGCGTAAACGGAAGTGACCGCTTCTTCATATGCGAACCTGTACACCGCTTGTTTATAAAACCAGCGGTTCAATAAAACAACAAACGGTGGAGGGGACGAGTGGTCAGTGCATGAACGGCAGGAGCCGTTAGGCCACATGAAGTCGGACTTTGTGTAGGGTGTTGGTAGGTTGGATGAGGGGGGGAGGAGGAGCATTACCTCTAGACACGAAATATTTGGCATCACTAAATTCTGCGCGTTGCACCGCCCCCGTCGTGTTCAGATGCTTTTTACAGGAAATTGCGGTTTCTTTAGTATGGTTACTAGAAGGAAGTGTTTATTTTGACTCAGGAAATGTTGCGATTATGAGAAAGTCATGTATGCAGAATGACATCACCGACAAAGACAAGGGAGACTGGAATGGCCATTTTTGGCTCATTAGCCCTCATCAGCCAGTCATACCCAGCCCCGAGGTATGGAACACCTGGGGCTCGAACTCACGACCCGTTAGTTAGAAGTCCAACATCTCTGACCACTGAGCCACGGGTTCGATGTCTTGTAGACTGCTATCGGGAATGTGCAGTGGTAGAGCGACGCTCGCCTATCGTTTTTACGGAACTCACTCGTCCCGTTGTGCCTTACGGCCTCTCTCCCCAGCCCAATCAGTGGCCGCACAGCGGCGCGTGATAAAGGCAGAATAGCATTACTGACAAAAACAAGGGAGACGAGAATAGCCATTTCTGGCTTATTAGCTGTCGTCAGCTGTGCGGCTGCTGGTTGGACTCGAGAGAGAGCCCTAAGGCAAAACGGGACGAGCGAGTTCTGTAACACGATCGGTGAGCGCCTCTCCACCACGTTCACATTTTTTAGTATGGTAAAACCTTCCGTAGTTTAGTTCTCTTTAATCGTGACCCACCTTACAAGTGGCTACGCCATGTTGAACACGCCCAATGCGGCATCTTCTCGAGAACAGTCTGGTCGTTAACAATGAGTTTCATGGCCGGCGCCAATCATTGAAGCATATTTTAGATATTTGGAACGTGCCACTTTTAAGGTCGTCCAACCTGCCGATATCTGACGACCACAGTGTCAATGTGAAAGACTGAGAATATCTCTAATTTACTGATTTATTTCATTTAAATTCATTCCGTTGCTTTGAAGAAACAGAAAGCAGCAAAATATCCATAAAAACTGCGCGATGGACGTTTCGGGAGTGGATTACTCACAAAGAGAAAGGAGACTGGAATGACCGTTTCTGACTTATTAACTGTCGTCAGACAGCCATGCTCAAGCTCCGGTTTGCAACCCCTGGGATTTCCACCGGGGATCTACCATTAGGCCACGGACCCGCTGTCCAGTCGGTTGTGATCGGGAATATAAACTGTCATAAAAAGGGCATTCACCGGTCGAGTAAGGGAACCAGCTCATCCCATTGTGTCTTGCGACTCAATATAGAGTCTTCACAGGCCGTAACAAAGCGGCCAGGAATATTCAGAAGGAGATTGCTGACAAGGGCAACGGAGATGTGAACAGACATTTCCGGCCCATCAGCCGCCATATCAAATCGCGGAATTGCAACACCTTGGATTTGAACTCGTGAATGTCTCAATAAAAAATTGGAAAATTAGGAGTAGTACGAACTGTACTACTGGTAGTATTATTATTGACTTTAATAAGGGGCACTGTAATGTTCTATTCTGACTTACCTAAGTCATAGCGAACCATACCCCAACCTTAGACAGGGAAGGTCGTGGTCCTCTGTAACTACCGAGAATTTGAGTCAAACATAACCTACCGCACACTTAGCACGCAACTCTATTTCCCTAACATCAGCCTAAGTGCTACCAAGCTACTAACGGAACTTAACTACTGCGTTTCAAAATAAGTAAGACTTTTACTCCCATATTCCACGAGCTACGACGTAGTATGCGCTGCACTGATTGAAGCCGTGTTTTTTTCAGGCAGTCGATCAGGGCTGGTTATGAAATGGAAAACAAAAACCGCTGATGCAAAATGACAGTCGATCGTTCGGGCACGGTTTCACATGAGGTGAGGTGAGAATTTTATCCGTTTGGGTCAAACAGAGTACGACTAATCGAGCAAAATGAAGGATGTTGCCATTGAAGTATTCAAATTTGTGTATACTGAGTACACGCCTGCATGTGCCTGAATCAAGTTCGGTCCTAAAGACCCTTTTAGAATTTGACAACGAAAGCAGTGGCACCCATCTCATGACGATCATAATTTTACAATAAACGAAAAACAGCTGTCCGTCATGAGATCGAGGCTTGCTCGATGGTAAGGCCTTTTGTTGATCTACTCGTGGGGCAGATGTTTACGTTTGAGGCCTCGAGATGACCTTCAAGGCAGACGAGCCCCGTGAGATGCGCAGTGTTTTTGCACGGCCTCGATGCTTTTTCAATTCTTCACTTTGTTTGTTTATTCTCTTTGGTTCCCATTAGAAAAAAACATGAGGAAAAAACAGGTGACGCAGACTTTATCGCGTTCTTAGTCGCATCTTTCAAAATCACACTGGAGAGCATAAGTGGCCCTGAAAAGGGGGACTTCTGCCAGGCAGGCGATAGCTATTCAGAACTCCAAATAAATAGGCCCAAAAGACCGAGACTAAGTGGAAATTTAGGTTACAAAAGCCAATCTTATCCGCACAGAAGAACCACGTTCAGGCTCCACGCCTACAGTGGTCACTGCAACGGCACATATTTTAATAAATGCTGAACCAATTCATGGCAGAAGATCTCGAGGCGTCCATCCCATTGCCCATCTCGCTGCCTAAACTTAAACAGACGGACTTGGAATTGATTGAGGTGAGTACGTGGTCGCAGGTCAAAAGGAGACGCCTTCTGTCTAGCTAGCGCTCTTCACCAGAACGAGGTGAATTTGAAAGTCGGGTGTGTGACGTCCTTTGAACCGAACAGAAACGGAAGTGACTGCTTGTTCATCTGCGACACTTAACAC